>OZ029921.1:18346703-18554598 GCA_964023275.1 Norana najaformis
TGATGATGACGACGACGACGATGATGATGATGATGCTGTTACATCAACGACACCGACTCCGACGATGGAAATAACGACGATTTTCACAGAACCCGTTAGCTTAATGATGCGCATAAAGATCCAGGTGTACGCTGTCCGCGTGAATAGCCTATAATAATTTTAAACCGCTACGTGTAATCTCGGGATGTTTACAGACAGTGCCTTGCAGTGAAAGACTTGCTTCTTTTGTTAATAATTCAACGACATCGATTAAAGGACGGTATTTATTTCTGTTTTTTAGGTAGTATTTGCATTTTCAAAATGTTTGTCCAGACTCCAGACTGTTTGCGATAGGATTTGTTGATTTGTGCTGTTATTAAGCTGAAAGTGCCTGGCGTGTTCTAGTTGAATATGATATGAATGGTGTTCAATGGGATTTTAACATAAATCTTTCAGCTAATTTATTTACAACAGAAGCTTGCTGTTTCGTTAACTTTTTAAAGTAAAATTCAAATGTATTGTCACTGTACTTTGTCAAGCAATGAGAGGATAATAAGGAGGATAATTTTATGGTGTCGTGGATACCGGAAGGACGTTGTATGAAAAACTAATTTGATAAATGTAATTATAAATGTGAGATTACGTTAAAAAGGCACCAGAAACTGGGTTGTAATATATGACATGCTTTCTTGAACTTGTACGTGAGTCATTCCAGCTCAACTCAACCACATCTGAAGAAAGTTCCCACCCGAGCATCTCAGAACTGGCTGAAATTTTAACTACATGTAACAAAATGTATTGGACGGAAAAACCACAAATTTTTCTGCAATATTTTAAATACTTTCCAAGATATAATCGGAACCAGTGGTGGGCAGAAAGTTCCGCATTCCCCTGCACCCTGTTTACGTCTTTTGATTCCGTGACCCCACCCTGCAAAGGCATTTCGCGAAACTACGTGATGTCCCCTTTTTGAGAACTGATACGTGTGTTTTGGCTTCGCTCACGGGCGGTTGGGTCACGATGATTATGTGCGCCGGTGAGGGTTTTGTACTCCACAGTTTTCAATAGATCTACGTAAACAGGGTGCAATTCGTTTGTAGGGGAATGGGGAACTTTCTGCCCACCACTGGTTCCGATTATATCCCACTGGAAATGCATATCTCCCCACATCATCCCTCTTGCTTATAGCTGTGCTGCTTCCAGCCATAAATCATACCCTGTATATGTCAATCGTCGTCTGCGAGTGCAATTAAAAGAAAGGAAAATTTACGGCTAGTGGGTCTTTAAAAGCTTGTAGGGGTTTGTCCTCTTGTCGACGCGGAGCAGCAGTGACTCTTATAGACACGCGACATTCAGAGTCAGCGACTTTAGGGGCATCAACAGCGTCATCCGGTTCTGTCGCTGTAAATGAGCCCTTTATCCATTTCAATTTGTTTTTCACTTGAAAGTTCGACGAGTTTATTACTGAGTTTTATTTTGATTTACATTCAACGCTGAAGCGCTTTCATTATGTTTCGTTGCCGGTCTGCCACTTTTCTCAGCTTCTAGTTTCCTTATATATATAATATATATATATATATATATATATATATATATATATATATATATATATATATATATATATATATATATATATATATATATATATATATATATATATATATATATATATATATATATATATATATATATATATATATATATATATATATATATATATATATATATATATATATATATATATATATATATATATATATATAATGTTGCAGTGGAATGTGTTGGATGGAAGGCTAGAATGCTACCTGTGGGTGCCACGTGCAACAGATGTTGCAGAGTAGGAGTGTCAGTTGTCTGGCGGGAAAACGCCAACCTTTAAATAGTCGTGTGCGATGTTAAATCAACGCCGCCACTGCCGTACTCGGGTGGTGCCAATCCCAAGCCTGGATAAAGGAGAAGGGCGATGTCAACGGCCTTTGATGCCATAAGATGTCGTTAAACATTGGAACTATTAAGTCAGACCGGCCTTTGGTTCTCGATCCCGAACCTGTTGTTGCAGGTTGTCTAGAAGCAGTAAGGGAAAACCAGCGGTAGTTAAAATGGCAATATATTTCCAAGCTATTTACATGCAAACATAAGACTCACGTGTAGGCCTACACAGAAAACGACCACAACGGCCAAACGAACAGCAGAATCTCAGAGGGAGATGCGCTCGACAAACATCGACTTCAAAAAGACAAGTCATAACTTCTGGGAGACGGCATCAACGACATGTCGTCAGCCCGGCAAACGACGCCAAAAGACCAATATATATATATATATATATATACAACGCCAAAAGACCAATATATATACACATATACATAGGCCTTCAGCATTGACCCCAAATCGTATATCCTTAAATTATCATGTCTTCACGGAATCCCATTATCCCAGTGCGCAATACGTCAGGAGCCTCCGTGTGTGTAGTCTGCAGCTGGCCTCCCAGGTAGTTCATCCGGCCCTGCATAGCGTTACAAGAAACATAGCAGATATGGTTACATGAAAATTAACACTCAAATATTTGTGCTCAAAGTCTTGATAAATAATCAGACACCGAAGGCAAAAACAGATTCTGAGGGCAATCATGAGTTTTGCACTTGATTCTCCGACCAAAAAGGCCGGCTGGCAGCTACCGCTCCAGATTCTGTATTTAGACATCCATTCCTCGAAAAGCCTATAGCCCAGTCTACCCCAAACGATTGGATGTAGGCCCTAATGTCTGACCGACTCTATCGACTGTCTGGTCTGTTATGTCTGGTCTGACTGGAACCTAACTTCTGACTTCGAGTTCTGTCTCCGTCTCTATACCTCTCCATATATTTTTATAACTTGGCGGTTCAACTGTTTCTATAGGCTTATCTGTTTCTGTAGTCCTATGTTTCTGTAGTCCTATGTTTCTGTAGTCCTGTCTGTTTCTGTAGTCCTATCTGTTTCTGTAGTCCTATCTGTTTCTGTAGTCCTATGTTTCTGTAGTCCTGTGTTTCTGTAGTCCTGTGTTTCTGTAGTCCTGTGTTTCTGTAGTCCTATCTGTTTCTGTAGTCCTATGTTTCTGTAGTCCTGTGTTTCTGTAGTCCTATGTTTCTGTAGTCCTGTGTTTCTGTAGTCCTATGTTTCTGTAGGCCTGAGTTTCTGTAATCGTAATCGTAATCAAAAATTTATACAGCGCCACTTCAAGGTATACTCATCAGAGTCGCTCCCGGCCCGACGACCCAGAAACACTGGGGAACAAGTAGGTCTTCAGGCGCTGGCGAAGAAGAGAGGGGAAAAGGGTGAGAAGGTCATGCCGCAGATCACCCCGCAGGCCGTTCCAAGATCTAGGGCCAGCCATAGCAAAACTTCTGCGTTGAGCAGTGGCTGTTCGAGCCAATGGGACAAGCGAGTCACCCTGATCCGCCAAACGGAGCAGTCTGTGGCCGGGGACAGAAGAGGTAAGAACACAAAGCTTCTTTAGGTATAGAGGGACGCATCCAGTGAGATGCATATACATACAAGAGCCAGAATTTTGAATTTAATACGTTCCCGACAAGGCAGCCAGTGCAGTTCTTCAGACAGGAAGGCCGAGAAGTGGCCAAACCTAGGGATAGCTCCAGGGGAGCAGCAGCATTTAGGACAGACTGGAGCTGCGAGATACAAGAGAGACCTAAGCCTGCGCAGACAGCATTACCCTAGTCCAGTGCTTCCCAACCTTTTTTCAACCACGGCCCTCTTCCTAAAAACCATTCGCCAGACGGCACACAGTATTTATGATACTTATATATATATATATATTATATATATGGTATATAGACATTCGTTTTAGATAAAACAATGTTTATTTATCCATTTAGCTTCAATGTTTTGTGTCTGTAACTGTGTATTAATGATAAAACAATGTCGTTATGTCGACGTCAGTACTGATAATCAGAAATTGTCAGCCGTTGTTTTAAAAACCAGATAACCGGGACAAATAAATTAAAAGCAGACTACAAACTAGAATGAGAAACCATGGCTAATGGGACGGTTGACTTTGCGAAGAATGCGAAATTGTGTCAATACGAGCTTGAACGGCGGTTGACAAGCACACTCGTAAGTCGTTTTAAACTGACTGTGAACACTCTCTGTGTTTCCTTTTGATTTGTGTCATTCCTGAGAATGCCTTTTCACACAGGTAAGTAGTGCAAAAGGGCAACAGTATGCCGACAGCTTTGACACCTAACAAGGCGTATTCCTTCTCTATCATAATCCAGAAGTCTGTTAAATTCATTTCTGCGAACTTAAGTCGCAGCGTTCTGTCAGCTGCAATGTCAGTCAGCTGTTCCTTTTCCGCAATGTCAGTCAGCTGTTCCTTTTCCGCAATGTCAGTCAGCTGTTCATTTTCCGCAATGTCAGTCAGCTGTTCCTTTTCCGCAATCTCAGTCAGCTGTTCCTTTTCCGCAATCTCAGTCAGCTGTTCCTTTTCCGCAATCTCAGTCAGCTGTTCCTTTTCCGCAATCTCAGTCAGCTGTTCCTTTTCCGCAATCTGCAGACCAAACAAAACTAGTTGGTGATGAAATGGGTTTCTGACCCAGTCTTTGTCAGAGACATTTAAACTTGGAAAATAATATTGCAACTTGTCTTCCAAATCTGATAAATGCTCAGTAACAATGTCATGTAACACCAATGCACCTGGATCAACGTCAACTGCGCGAGGAAACATAGAAATTGAATTTGTTGTTTGATTTGTTTCTATTTCATTTCTCCACATCAGAAGTTTACGACGAAAACTTGAAGCTTGTCAGTAACAGACAATATGTTTGAATCGTTGCCGTGCATACTCGAATTCAGTGCATTCAACATTGCACATACAGCTAAATCAGCCTGATAAGAAATTGTACTTGACTAATTTACCATTCTGGGACAGTCTGATTGAGTGATATTATTGTCATTTAAAATTTTTGATTTCCGACATTCGGCCACAGCACACTTCGGCACATAGGTTGAGAAGCACTGCCCTAGTCAATCAGAGCAGATGAATGCATGAATCAGAGTGGTTGTAGCCTGGGTCGTGAGGGACGGCGTATAGTGCGTATATCTGGCCCAGGTGATAAAAGCACGTTCGAGAAACACTCGTCACATGCTCCAACAGTGTAAGCTCCTGATCCAGGGTCACTCCCAGGTCACGGACTGAAGAGAAGAAGGAGACCTATCTGTTTCTGTAGGTCTATCTGTTTCTGTAGGCCTGTCTGTTTCTGTAGGCCTGTCTGTATCTGTTTCTGTTGGCCTATCTGTTTGTATAGGCCTACCTGTCCCTGCCCCTGTTTCTGGCCTTGTCTCTGCATCTCTGCCTACTGTCCCGGGTGACGGATGTATCGGCCCTTTGTTGACTGCCAGGCCTTTTATTCCCACAGATTTATTGGCCCTCGGATTTTCGACACAACGGACGTCTGGTCACCATAAAAACGACGAGGATCCGGAGTTTTGTGTTTTGCTCTCTTCTTCATACCCCGCCCGCCAAGCACCCAACCCAGACACGCATCCCGCCGCCTGTCCATCTCTCTGTCTGCATGTTTGCTATAGTGCCCGTCTGCATGTCTGCGTGTTTCCTAGTGTCCGTCTGTATGTCTGCGTGTTTGCTATAGTGTCCGTCTGTATGTCTGCATGTTTGCTAGTGTCCGTCTGTATGTCTGCGTGTCTGCTATAGTGTCCGTCTGAATGCCTACGTGTTTGCTATAGTGTCCGTCTGTATGTCTGCGTGTTTGCTAGTGTCCGTGTGTATGGCTTTCAGTGGCTCGGTCTATCTTCTGAGCGTGCGCATGTCTGCCTCTCCGTCTCAGTGCGTATGCCACGGAGTGCGTTTGTCTTCCTTCCTCACAACAAGCGAATTCATCGACCGCTCATATATAAGCGCAATATGTGCCGTGTAAGCAGGTGGTGGGGCGCCAACACCACCACCAGACACTTTAATGAGTCCCCGCTCAACGGTCGCCATTCGTCTTCAGGCCGATCATATAGGAACCGTGTCACACATTAAGAACCTATACGAAATAATAGGCGCTGGGTCGGCTGGGGGCAGCGAGAGAATGATGAGGAAGCGAATCAATTTACAAGCGACTAATGGACCAAGACACGTTCTATATTGATTTCTAAATCCAGGTCCGTGTCTCCGACAATTCCTCTACACGTACTGTATGTATGGGCTCTTCAGGACCCTGCAGAAGCAACTTATGGCTATCTTCGATGGCCCACTAACTAAGACGGTCATCGTCGGCCGACCAGCCGCTCGGCCGATCACACGGGCGACGATGTCGGCAGTGGATTCCAGTAATTGTCTGCGCCTCCAAGCAACGTTTGAAGAGCCGCCATTTTCGAAGATAAATAAGACCAGACTGATTTATATATGCACTGTATGTTTGTATGTGTATGTATATATATATATATACACACACACACACACATATTGAACTGAACTAAACACCGTCTTGCTCAGCTTGACTACTCTTGCTTATCCGAAGCTTCTTCTCTTTTATGTTTTCGTCTAGTGTTCGTAACCTATGGTTATACTTGGCTGTACCCTTAACTTCGCAAACCATGTCTGTAGCTTGACTCGGTCTTGTTACTACCAATTAAGGCGCTTAAGAGTTGTTCGTCGTTCTGTTTCTTCCTCTGTCCTTACTACTATGATTCATGCCATGATATGCTGTCGCATTGATTACTGCAACTCTGTACTTGCTGGTTTGCCTAAGTATCGGCTGTCCTCCCTTCAATCAGTACTAAATTCTGGGGCCAGGCTAATATCAAGTCTTCCCCGTTTCTCTCATATCTCAGATTACATCATTCAGCAACTTCATTGGCTCCCTATCCAATCTCGTATTCAGTTTAAACTATTATCACTGGTAATAAGAGCTTGCATGGGCCAGGCTCCAAAATATCTTTGTGATCTTATTCGGCCTCCACACTCTAGTACCTCATCCCGTCCTCTACGTTCTCTAGATCGTCTGGATCTATTTGTTCCTCGTGTTAAGTCCTCACTTGCTCAACAGAGGGCTTTTGCTGTAGTTGGTCCATCTCTATGGAATGAACTTCCGCTATCATTTCGTGCAAGGGTCACTGTTGGTGATAGAGCTGTCAGCTCATTGTTTAAAGACGTTCTTATTTCCCAGGGGCTCTCATGCTGGAAGCGCCTCTGAGTAGTTTGTTCTGTAAGAAGCGCTATATAAGTTATCAAATACAATACAATACAAAAGCTTCGCCTCAGACTACCTCAACAGGAAGTCAAAGAGGACGGTTCTGGAGATTGCAACCCACTCAGGTGAAGAAACCCCAGTAACAAAAACAAAGCAGCAAAGTTATTGTAAAAAAATAGGAAATGAGTGAAGATAAAGCACAATCTTATGACGGATGGGGGCCACAAAACTCGATGAAAGCCCGTCTTCGGAAATTGGGGTTCAGAGATTTCTGCTCCTTTCAACCAAGTTTTTAACTGGAGTCGGCACTTGGAATGTGAGAACTTTTTAAGATTAGGCCTAAACTTTTACTGATTATATGTGTATTTATATGCATGTACAGATATGCATTGGCCTACGTATACACTGAGTCTCTGCGTATATATATGTCATAGGCCTATATATGGACACATGAATTCGCAGATATGTAAACATTGATTTGCATACAAAGATTTCATGTCGGTGGCGGATCCAGGATTGCTTGCATAGGGGCAGGAACACTTCCAGAGGGCCCCACATTCTGGCAGTCCACCATGCACGGGTCTGGTCTGAGGGGCGCCGGCATTTAACCAAGAGGGGCGCGGGTGGCCAACCGCCCTCCGCCTATCGCCAAATCCGGCACTGTTTCTTGTGGAAATATTATATTGAGCTGCAGGGAGAAATCCTTAAAAATTAACAGGACGATCTTTAGCCAGACTATTTGGGGATCGAAGTGTTGAAAGAGCGCGCGGAACAATTCTGTGTAGTCTGGGATTCGTTAAAATTTACGATGCTATAAATTATAAGCGTTTTCGGTTTTTATCTCGACAGGAATCAAGTCCTGTCATTTAGTTTTTTGTAGTCAGGAATTATAGGCCCAGCTAAGTTACTCTGGCAGGGCTTGTGTTTGGCGCCGAGAATTTCCGAGATTTGTAACAGGCCTGTATACATCAGGCCTATATTGACTTAGGCTTACACGTTTTTGTATGCTATATTGTCTCAATTGTAGGCCCACTGGTCATATTGTCATTAGGTCTGAGTCACTGGTGGCGTTACAGGATACTGTGAGGTTATCAGGTCACGCCGTTCCTCATGGAACCTTGACCCAAGTTTAGATATATATATATAAACGATTTCGATAGAACTAAAAAGGTATAGAATTTCCTGGTGTATAAAATACAGCGCTGCACCAAGCTAGTTATCGTAAATGTGCTAGGGCCTACTGAGTCATTACTAATCATGCTTTGTACACATTGTGCCTAAGTTGTAATCCCTATAGGGGTGAATTTTAAAATTCCTAAATGTAATTTTATGCAAAAAAAACTAAAATCATTAGGCTATTTAATATTTGATGCAAAAATAGAAACCTGGGTTATGTACCTACGTTAGCTTGATTGTTTCCTAATATTTGCTTACTTACTCCCTTACTGGCTTACTTACTTGGTTGTTTCCTTACTCTCCCGCTCGATAATTACTCGCTTAATTACTTTCTCGCTTACCTCCTTGCTCTTCGGAAACTGTTTCAAAATAAGTGAAGAAAGTGTTGCACGTCTTAATGAAAAATCAGTTGACCTAAAACTCGGTCAGGTCCACAGTTCGGAGCGAATAAGCCTATTAGCTTCAAAAAGACAGGGGTAAACAACTGTAAAGCGCCATGTTTCTTCGGAGACGCGTATCGCCACCTCGCGACTGAAAAGCATTCACCGTCAGCGCGATTAGTCGTCATAGCAACCGACGACCGGCGCGCAGCTTCATAAATAAAAAATATATTCCTTCAGTATTCGTGGAACTTGTCACGGGCCTTGAAAGGATGTACCTTGCGCACATACTTTTCCTCCATCCCTCCCTCCGTCCCTCTGTCCCCTTCCTCCCTTCCTCCCTCCGTCCGTCCGTCCCTGCCTCCGTCCGTCCGTCCGTCCGTCCCCTCCTTCCGTCCGTCCGTCCGTCCGTCCGTCCGTCCCTGTCTGTCTGTCTGTCAAAGGCAAAGAAAGTCTTGGATCGCAGTTTTGTATCAACTGATTGATGTTCGATCTCTTCAAATCAACACCATCAAAACGCAATCCATATCAGGAGCTAATCTTGATTTAGATGGCACTATATTATACGAATCGTTGCAGAATGAATACAAGGCCTATCTATCCACGAGACAACTCAAATAAATTATCAATTATCATCGACGCACTGAAACGGCTCCACGGACAACTCTGCTGTTTGTATAACACATAGACCAAGCTATAATTATATAGGCCTAAATAAAAAACGTGTGTACCTTCACATTTACATATAATATACATATCAATATGCATTGCATTTGCATATGGGCCCTATAGGCCTGTGTTATGTTTATTGGCATAGACGTACAAATTTAGGCCTATACACAGATGTAGCTTTGTGTGACAGCGTAATAGCACAGAATTATACACGTATAGAAAGTAATTTAAGCCTGTTGCAATTTCGGAAGAGGTCTAACAGCTTAGAATATTTATAGTTAACACATATCACTTAATGAAACCTAGGGGAACCGATTAGGCCTATGTAGCTGAATGACAAGCGTAAAAAACCCACGTGCTCGAGTATTTGTGGTTTAACAGTCTAACTTGATGAATCAGTTTCCTTGTCACAATTTCTAGTGATTCAGAGACATTTGGAGAATGTATATTAGCCTACTTAGCCTAAATAAATTTGGAGTGGTTCAGCCTATCGACAATAGCCAATTTGAATTTTCAGTTGAACAAACTCCCGCTCATTTTCAATGAATTTACGAGTTTTTTCACCACCCCTGCCTGTTTGAATGGGTGCCACACCAAATGTAAGCCCTATATGGACACATTTTTCGAATCTCAAGAATGAATCAATTTCCGACAGGCCTTTCACTCAAAACATTCCTCTTCAACAGATCCTATCCTGACACCCCTTCTTCCTCTTACCTGTCTCTCCTCTCCAACCCCAAACATCACCCACCGTAGCTGCCACGCTGTCTCTCTGCCTGACTCTTGGATCTTGATCTGGAACCGAACCCTTTTGTCTATCGATTTTGTTTTGACTGAGCGCCTGTGAATAAGCTGGTCCCCGCGGCGCGGCTTTCGCTGGGCGCTGTAGAAATCTTGGAATTACGATTACGATTATGATACTGACAGCTTTTCCAAATCGTCAAAGAATTGTGAAATAACTCTCCGTTGCAATTTAATGCGCCACGGAAGCAGACATCCGGATTTTACTGAAGATATCCGGTGAATACGATTACGAAATCAAAGCGCTACAGAAACTAGTCTTAGAGTCGCTCTGCATGTACGTGTCGCTCCTTTGCCAAGGAATCTATATTTAGTATTCTATGTCCTTACTGTTGCTTGTGCAAAAATTATTGCTCGGCTTCCGGTTCTCATTAAAAAGTAAAAATTCTTAAAACATATTTGTTTCAAGACAATATTTCATTATAACTTGGCGTTGCTCTAGTTGTCATTTAGAATTTATCAAAACAATTATTTGAGGATACTTATTGAAACTAAAGGCCACATGGTAACCACGTGCTGCTGAAATGTGTTATTAGCGCGTTATAATTGCGCATTTATATAGCACACTTTGTGGAAATAATGTAAAGTCAAAGGTACAAATTGTTTACATTCTTTAAAGGAAACACCTAGGAACATGGGCCACAGATCGAAAGATCTTCCAGCTTAAGCGCAGATTCGACCAATGCAATCCAACGACAGGACACGTGTTTAACTTCCCAACTTTCTCAATAGCCTTTGCTACAAACTATGCGTGGCGTTTGAATATTCAGTTACAGCAGACAACTGCGGTTTTATAAATTTCTTATTTTCGAGAGTTGGTCATGATATGCCTAGTCATAGTAACCATGTAATGACGGCCTTTCACTCAAAACATTTCTGTTTCGCAGATCGTACCCTGATACCCCTTCTTCCTCATCTCTCTCTCCTCTCCAACCCCAAACACCACCCCTGTAGCTGCCACGCTGTCTCTCTGTCTTTTGGATCTTGACCTGGAAAAGAACCCTTTTGACTATCGATTTTGTTTTGATTGAGCGCGTGTGAATAAGCTGGTCCCCGCGGCTTTCGTTGAGCGCTGTAGAAATCTCGAAATTATGATTATGATTACGAAGTTATGGTCGCTAAGTAAAATTTACGTGTATGATGTGCACTGTTTTCAGTAATTCCATTTACATTATTAAGCACACATCCTTGTGACCAGCTGTTTGGAGTTAATTGGCATAGTGAACATCCTGAAGGCTGTATTGCATTCTACCATTTTCTCACTGTTCTGTTTACTGGTTCTTTAGCTTATTGGGATGGCAAATGAAGATACTGAATTTAGCAGTGATGTACTGGCAACTTTTGTGCAGTTCTTGTCAAAATCATCACCTGTTCACATACGTGGTATTGCAGTGGAATACCTGGCTGGCTGCACAGGGACAGAGGAAGGAATGAAGTTTATTAGAGACAATCCCACTTGCCTTGCATCAGTCATTGAACTGACAGAAGATGAAGAGTTTGCTGTTGCACAGAATGCATACAAAAGTCTTGTCAACCTTACTGCAAATTTAGAAAACTCTCTTAGATTATCTAGTTTTCCAAATTTCAGCAACTTTGTTTGTAATCTGATAAAGTGTTGTATATCAGAGGACTGTTTGCATTCTTACAATGCCTGTAAAGTAGCATCAAACTTATCCCGCTGGGAAGAGTGTTCAGCTATAATAGAGAAATGCCTGACTGGCAAAGACAAAGACTTGAGCATGTATAAAGTTATTGAAATTTTTTCTAAATCACCAGCAAAACTAGAATATCTTGCCAATTTTTTGTCCAACATGAGTTGTCAGCAACCAACACGAAAGCTTATTTTGGACAAGAGCCGATGCACTGTTCAGAGGTTGCTGCCTTTAATCTCATCCAAGTCTGTCACTGTTCGTCAAGGAGTTGTTAGAACTTTAAGAAATTGCTGCTTTGAAACAGGTAACTATTTTCTAACCAGTATTATTGTTAGTTAATCCAGCTGCATTACTAGCATAAGAAAAACATGGTTTGAAACTGCATTTCGTGCTGTCATAGTTTTTTACAACTCCTGTTGGAAATTAGACAATTTGTTACCTTTCAATTTTATAGAAATTTTCTGTAACTGTTAGGTTGCAGCTTAGAAATTTTATTTCAAAAACATTATTTGAAATGCTTTACTTCAAGTTTGTATGAGAAATGATTTTACAGTTAACATCAACTTTTTTATTTTACTTTATAGATTTATTATTTTTACAAGCCTAAATCAGTATTTTCCAGAAGTTAATATTTATAAAAAATATGTTTGTAAACAATGTATGACATACAACGGGAACATAAAGGTAGGTGACTACTGATGCTGAAGTTAGATTTATGGGTCAGTAACATCAAAAGGATGTTGTACATTATATTTCTCAGACTAATTTTCATCAAGCAAATGGAATGATGTAATAGGCTGATGACCAAAAGTAGACTAGGTTCAGTACCTAGTGGATATTTAGTCACAGTATGCAGACTTTATCCAAATACTGAGAGTTTGGCCATGTGGACACTGCTTGCAAGCTAACCATGCTCTGTGTAAGCAACACAGACCATGGCTAGTAATGGGCTGAGCAAATCTGTGGAATACCATGCTACCAGTGCTAACTTGGCTTGCCATCCCTCCAGAGTTGGTAAACAAGTACCAGTGCAAGTACATAAGCAAGTACCAATACAAGTTGGGAGATTAAAAACGTATTGTTGGATTGGTTGTTGTTTGTCCTTCAGCTAAAATGTCCTACATACACACTTGAAAGGAGTATCTATAGAAGGATGCAAACAAGTTGTGTTACTTCTCCTTTTCTAATATCCATTAAATAGTTTTGTTATCAGATGGTCCTGTTTGTATTCAGATGATACTTCAGGTTCATGAGTTTCGATGGTTTTAAAAATCTGCATCCTTCCAAGAAGTTTTCTGTAATTTTTTTCTGGTAGAATATCATGAGTGGTTGTTAAGTGAAGCTGTTGATATTCTTCCACGATTGCTGCTTCCTCTGGCTGGGCCTGAGGAGTTTGATGATGATGACATGGAAAAGCTGCCTGATGATCTGCAGTATCTAGGAGATGACAAGAAAAGGGAGCCAGAGGCTGAAATTCGAAAGATGCTGATTGAAGCAGTCAACAAGGTAGAAATTGATAATTATATAAGAGATTCTGCAGTCTTAAATTTACTACAGTGTAGTTTATGATAAACAATTTATTTGGATGTGTGTTCCAGTATTCATGTTGTGTGCTAATGTACTAAATACCATGTTTGTATTATTTAGTTGTTTTTGAGAATTAAATACAGTTTGAATGAGATAACTTAAAAAAAAAGGTTTTTCTTACAAACCAATTGCCCATCTAAAGTGCAGATTTGACTACATTTTATTTTCCTCTGCCATCTTCCAGAATCATGGAGTAAAACTAACATGTTTGGGATATTAAACTGATGCTAATATTATAATTGGTAATAACTGTTATAGCTGTGTGCAACCAAAACTTGCCGTCAGTTTGTCAAGGACAAGAACACATATGTGATTATTCGGGAGCTGGAAAAGTGGGAACAGTCACCAACAGTTCGTGCTGCAATTGAAAATTTTATTCAGGTTTTGATAGCTGATGAACCAGAAGAAGGAATGGAGAACTTGGATTCCCTTGAAATTCCTGAACGCATTGACTCCAAGTTGAAAAAATGGGCAGACAGTACTTCACAAGAAACTCATAATTAAAGGCGTCAGAATGTTTAATGAAAATGTGCATCATTAAAATGCTTTGCTGAACTTTTCCTGTTGTGTGGTAAACAGTCAGATACACTTTATTACTTCCAACAATCGATGGTCTCAAGCCATGAAGGAGAGTAGGCGACGAAGTCACTAGACCAAACCCGCTTATCACAAGGTTCCAGTTCAGCTTCACTGTGAAGATGTAGAAAGGCAATAGCTGAGATTTTCTTTAATAGCAAGCCCTCATCTTCCTTTAATGGTGTCTGTGCTCCTTTAGAACTGAAATATAATTTTATAAGAGAGCCTTAAAGATTTCTTAATTAAGCAGTAGGCCTAAATGCATATTTTCTGCTATGCCTAGAAATCTCATTATTACAGTTATTATAAAGTACTGCAGCATCAAGGCATCAGCTTACGGTGTTTTAAGTACATGAGCACAGTTTTTTATTACCTTGTGCAAGAATTTTCTGCTTATAAAACAAAGCCTGTGAATTATTACATGAAATATAAATTTTTAAAAAAATTATTGCATTTCATACTATAAGACTGCTTTCATTTGTTGATTATGTTACTGGTTTGAAATGAGTTTGTAGGCTTAATTTGTAGTAAGGTTTTAAGAGTGACCAGTACTTGAACTGTTTTAAGAAACTAAATTGTTCTGAGAGAATAATATATGTTTCAGTGGGACATGCTTACCTGTTGGTATGTAGATAATCATTTTCAGGTGAATCTAAAATGTTAGTTAGAAGCACACTAATTATAAAATCCCAAATATTGCATCAGTCACTAAATGTATTAGGTTGAAATCTGGGTAGTGACACCATGGCAAGAGCTAGTTTAATATGTCGTTGGTATTCACAGGGTGGTGAAAGCTCCATTTATTAGGCATAATTGAAGGTTGCTAAAAATAAACATGGCCATCATTATAACGTGCACCTGATTTAATGTGAATTCCAACTAAACAGTTGGGAAAATGGATCCCAAGCTTAACTCAGCTTTAGCATCATTATAGCAAGCTTGGTATAACATGGTACTGGGATTTGATACAATTATGTATATAGTTTACTTTTTTAAAAGGCCAGTTTATTGTGAATTCAGAGATAACAAATGTCTCTTTGATAGTTCGTGTGTGGGTCAACCATTTGTAAATGAAAAAAGTGCACACGTTTTTCTATAGTGATCATATGACCTTGACCCTGGTCATTTTTCAATGAATTTATCAGGTGAGATCCTTAAAAAAACTGGTTCAAACAGGCAGTGGTGGAATTCTCCACCACTGCCTGTTTGAACCAGTTTTTGTCCATGCTAGCCCGAGATTAAAACGCTGAAATACAGCCACAATTTTGTGTGCAAACTGGCATCCTCACGCAGAAAGGCATCTCGACGTACGCTTCAACTAATGTAAATAACCAGGCCGACAACAGGCAGGGTAGCTATGGTAAGTGGTAGTACTCTTGGTTTATGTGGTAGGCCTATATGTTGTTGGTGTACATGAACACAAGTACTTCTGCATTAAGGTTTTCAAGTCTTCACTACAGAATTCATCCATAAATTATATAAAACACTTTGAATATCAAGAAAAGAATGCAGTTTAATAGTACAATGAGCTGCTATAAATCTAGTAAATTTGTGAGCTGTTGTGCAACCCAAAGCCAAGTAGGCCAATGTTTGCTGTAGTTCCAAACTCTCCCTGGCTGGTTTTTCTATTATCAAGTAAATCATTGCCTTCCCAGCGGTGTATGTTCTGCCGTAAATTCATAGGTTTTTCCTTAAAACTGGCAATACATATTAATTTCCACTTCTGTTGAAACTAGCTTGAAATGCAAACAGTTTGCATATGCTCATGTTCCCCAAGCAAAACTATCAATTTACACAATAATATCTAATCAATACATTTATACCTTGTGAGGAGTTTTCCATGTTTCTGAAGCCAGACACAATTGTTTCAATTGGCTTTCCGTAATACAGTACCTACAGAAAGAATTATGAGCCTTATCGGTGCAGCTGATTAAAGCAGGCATTACAAAATTAAGACTAACTAAGCAATATAGTTAAAACTTGCGCAATTAATAATATGAATTAACAAGTGAAGTGAAACATGGCAGTGCAGTAAACACAAACAAAAGAACACAAATGGGAGCGTGCAGTGTACAAAAATATTGAAAAATAAGCTGCTACCGTGTTTGTCTTCCTGCAACCTCTCTTCTGTGCCAGAGACTGATTGACATGGTTTTATACGTTGCTCATCAGTCCCAGATGCAATGTTAATTTGCATTGAGGTGGCGACACTACATTAGCTCTGTGATGAAGTAGCAGTGTTTAAGTATTTGTTGGCTTGTTAACATGTAGCAAATTAACTTAACCTAAAGTTCTAATCCACCAGTGATCTTACAAAAGGCAATTATTAAAAAACCACGAGTCCTCATTAACACAGGCAGCTTTTAATCACCATTATTATGGAGCAACACCACTAAATTTCATCAGCTAATGAATGGTCAACATGATGCATCTATTTGAACTTTAAGTCAACATAATTACGGTCAGCAGATAGTTTTTGACTAGCCCCTTTCAGTTGCAGATGGTGTCTGTCAGCCAGGCAATAGCATGATATGTCTTACTCTTCTAGAGGGCAAAGTGTGACATCATTGTTGCTCTACTGTTTCCTGGGATCACTTTCTCTCTAAAGAATCGACAGGTGCATGCAAGGGACAATTGTAATCGGCCTGGGAAAAGAGTAATATTTAATGTCAGGGTGTGATTTGGGGGTCAAAGCAGTGGGGGAAAACCTGTTGGCAGGGAGTTGAGGTGCCAGTCTTAGGGCAAATCCAGAAGGCAAATTATTTATGACATTTTAAAATAATTGATAACCTAGTTTCAACAGTTTTGAAGACCTTCATTAATAACTGGCTATAACTATGTTTTAGCCAAGTACCATATCCGGATTATCGCATCCCTTTCCCTAGTTCTCTGTGCCACCATCACATGATCACTGTGATCACCATTTACCATTCTCCAGAAGGGGATAGTAAAGTGATTCTTGTGAAGTGATACAGGGCATGACAGATGTGTTACAGTACAAATTTTTACACAGTGGGAGTTTTACATTAGGCAAACTGCCTCTAGTACTGTATGCCACCATAAGAGGAGAGTAGTGCCAGATTTCTCCATGACTCTACTGTAATAACTTTCCATCTCTTACATGGTACATCTGCTACACGTTTCCAGCCTTGCCTAATGGAAATGCCTACCTGGCGGTGTACAGTAGCCAATGAGGCTGCATCAAGTTCAACAGCATCCAGATACCAGGCACGTAAAGATTTAAATATCCGGCCTCTGTCATTCTTAATGTGTCCACTTGGTGTTATGCTTGCAAATACTTGTCCAGTCTACAAAAGTACTTGATTTGCTAGTAAGTATAAACTAAGAACTGCAGAATAAATATTAGGTTTGATGTTAAAAAATTCCATGCCGTTTCACAAGACTAATGCCGGTATTATGAGATTCTCGGAAATACAGACATGCTATACAGTGGCTCAGTATATAAGAAATGTTCTTATTTATAAATACTACAGTTTTTCTGTGGTTAGGTGACCATTTTCTCAATTTACATTGCTTAAGCAGTACTGGAGAAATGTAATAAATTGGCAAATGAGTACATCAACCATACACTGTAGGAAGGGAGGATTAACTATCCGCTCTAAAATGTAAAACTAAAACTATGTTAATACTTCATGCAAATGGCTACTTTTCAAGGTTAGCTGGAGGGAGAGCTTTTATTCTAAATTTATGATGTGGTTAGCAAATGTATGTTTTACACTTTATTTTCCTAGATTTTCTACATTTGAAAAGCATACCTTGCACCTGGCAGAAAGTACATTAACACCTGGCTGGATTAACTTGTCGGTAATGAGATGCTTCAGACCAATTTTGTTAGAAAAATTCCTTCCTTTCGAAAATAACTGGCAGCCAGCTTGAGTCAAAAGTTCTCGGCATGTACTGCCAGCATTGTGATGGTCTTTTACATTAACTGTTTGGCCGTCCAAATGACCATTTTGTAAGACTTTCTGAGCTATGGCTGGCAATGGCGTCACAGGCATCTGTAGTAGTTTTGGTTTACTATTTGAAGCCGCTGACAATGGAGGGCATAAATTCTGTTTGATGCCATGTAATGCCTTGGGCTTTGAGATTATGCTGCAGTTAGAACCTGCTTGTTGATAGTTCCACGTAACTGGCTCTGAAGATGGGCAACTGACTACAGAAGATGTTATGAGACTGTGCAGCTCTGAGGTTGTAGCAACTGTGCAAGTAGACAGCAAGCAAGGAGCTGATGTAAACTGATGCACGTATGTCTGAGGTGCTGCAGACTGTGTGTTCACTGATGCTGTTGTGACAGACACTGGCAATTTGTATGCTAGCACACCTGTTTTTTTTGAAGAAATGCCACTGGAATCAGACACAAACTTAGCTGCTGATATTGCTTTACAGCTCTTAACCTCAGAAACTGTGCCATTACTTGAAGGAATGGAGTTTAGCACTTCTTCTGCAGCTCCAGGATTTACATCAGTATCAGTATTGTTTCCTGAAAATTCTTTCCTAAATACTTTTGCTTGCACTGCATTATTTTCAGATCCGGAAGCCTTTGACACTTTGCTAGGAGTCACAGCAGGAACTAAGTCATTTGATCTTTTCCAGCTATTATTACCAGTGGCTTTCTTGTTATAATTAGCATAACTGTTCACTATTTGACTCTGAGACTCTGTGATAGAGCCAGAAATTGGAGTGTTAGGGGTTTGCATTAGACAGTCAAAAGGAACCAACTGATGGTCATTATCATTGCAAAGTAGAGATGTACTGCTGTAAGAGATTTTCTGACTTTGCTGTGAAGCAGCTTTGGCTACAAATGCAGCATCTTTTTCTCTTACACTAAACTTTCTAGCTTGATTGGCAATGCCTTCAGATTCTGGGAGTGTAAATCTAACAGTCTTTCTACTGCTCGAGGACTCACTCAACATTTTTTTATGATTGAATTCTTTCAAACTGAAATTCCTGTCTACAAAGGTCTCATCTGTTATTGCACTAACCACTTTCTGGGGTTTCCTGGCCTTAGAAAATGAATAATAATCACAGACTATTCTATTGTCAGATTCTACCTCTAATTGTGTTGAGGATGACAATACCTTCTCATGCAGCTGTTGATGAGTTTCAGAGAGCCCTACTAATTTTCTGCGTCGGATTCTCAGAAGTTTACCCTCATAAAGAAGGAGAGATTGATTACTTTTGTCCTTTCCTAGCAGCTCCATTTTTCTTGCAATGCTTTGAGTTTCCAGACTCTGTGATGCATGAAGTTCAAGCAGAATTTTTTGCACATCATGTAGAAGCTCAAACACTGAACCTGTACAACAAAGCACAACACACTGTTGAACAAGAACATAATTTATTCTTTATTGCTTTCTTGTATTAGTTTAAGACAACTGTCACAGTTGATGACCAGATTGATAAATATTTTTATGCATTAATAAATCATAATCACAAAAGTGCAACCCATAGTTACAAGAAGTTTTGGCTAATGCTTGTTACAGTCAAATGAAAGCAGTTATTCCACAGCTGGGTAGCCGTTCTTATGCATCACCCAAAAATCAATTTCTCAAGCAATGCATTTGAGCAGTGAAAGGTATATGTGGCAAATATAAGTTAAACACAAATAGAAAAACCCAACAGAAACTAATTCTTTGGTTTCCTCATTTCAAAATGAGACAGAAACCAAAAGAATACGGGCAGAGAACAACTTTCAATTTAAGAAAGTGTTTATACATACGACAGACTCACTATTTTCTTGAAAATCATTTTCCAAACTTTGCTGAACTCTAAATAAAAGTTGCTCTGCTTTGAGTATTTGTTCAATTTCTTTTCTGTGATTATCCTGAAATTAACCAGAATCAGTTTTAGGTGCAATGAATGTAGTGTATTATTTTTAATAATCCATTCCTGATATGAATTTCATAACCAAATGAAAATTTGTTATCAATAGTACCCTATAAGGTAGCACATAATACTGAATGCAGTCATGAATAAAGTTGTTTCCTGGCAAGTTATGGCAAATACAAACACTAGATTTCAAGTCAAAAATAGTGAGTTCTTAGACATGTATTTCAATTCAGTTTGTCACCTAAAGAAGTACATAAGCTACTATCAAAATAGTCTTGTATTGGAAAGATTTGTGAGTTTGAGCCTCCGCTGAGATGGCTGAGATGGTCACTGTGAGGGATATTGAGCTAGTCCTCACACACCTTAGTGACACTGATGATGATAATAAATTTTATTATTATTTATCTTGGGCAAAATTATAATAAATTAACAAATTTAATCTATAAAATTTGCCTTCTACCTACATTTTTTATGACAAATGATGAAAAAGTAAGCAATTGTGATGTAATGATAAACAATTGTTTAATTGTATTGTTTGTCTAAAGGACTATTAATTGCAATTAATAGTCCTTTAGAGCTACCTAATGTACCTGCATAGCACCTGCAATTACTTGGGGTGCTAGTGGTATGTCCTCACCTACTGGCACCAGTGGCATGATTCAGAGTGCAGAACTATGTACAGAAAAACCAGTTGACTGTGGAAGTCATGATATTGGACACTTACAACTTTAAAAACATGCAACTTGGACTTCCAGAACTTACATTTATAGATGTTTCTGTCTGTTGCGTTTCCAAATCTTCCAGACTGCTTGCTTCCATTTCTGCTGAAATCTCCAATTCCATTGCAACAAATTCTGAAGTTAGTTTTTCATTTGGTAAGCCACAAAGACCTGTGCCCATCTTCTTATCTTCAGCTGTTCTTGGCAACAAAAGGCTTGATTGCTCTGAAGTATGCCGATGATCTTTTTCTGCTAATTCAGCCCCAACTGTTGCTAAACCTTGTGCTGTTTCTAAACGTTTTGCAGCCAGTACAGCAAGTGATTTAGCATCACCTGATGCTGCAACTGACTCTTGGCCATATTCAATTTCACTTGCAACTGCACCTGGTTGAATAGATGACTCCATGTTGATTTCTGCATCACCTGACTTTGCAGCTGGTTCATCATCATCTTCATCATCTGACAATGTAATTACTTCTGCAGATGCTTCAGCATCTTTTGCCATTGCATAAACCCCCCGTACATATTTGCTATCATCCAATACTTCATTATCATTTACAATGGCAACTAGTCTTCCAAATATTTTTGTACCATTTGCCATCGGTACTGGTACTTCATATGATTTCCCATCATCTGAAACTGCAATTGGTTCTGCTGACATCTCAACATCATTTACCATTACTGATGGTCCTTCACCTGATTCACAAACATCCGAGAATGCAATTGGTCCTGCAGACGTTTCAGCATCACTGGCTACTGCTACTGGTCCTCCTACTGATCTGGCATCATTCAACACTGCAGTTAAGCCTCCACCATTTGCCGTGGCAACTCGTCCGTTGAATGTGTCAGCATCATTTACCACAGCAATTGGCTCTACATCTGATTCAGCATCAATAGGCATTGCCAAAGGTTCCCAAACTGTTTCAGCATTACTTAATTTTGCAAATAGTCTCGCTCCATTTGCTACAACTGACACGTCATCTGTTTCTTGATTGGCTAGAGTTACTTTCCAATCTGAAATAGGTTCATCCTGGGTGGAACCTGTGAAGTTGTCTAAGAGTTCCATGGATATCATGCTTACAACTTCCTCCTTTTTTCCAGAGTTCAGTGATGGGCAAAGTCCATGTGGCATTTCTTTAGCATCGGCTGTTCCAAAAACTGTACTGTGTTGAAGACTGTTGATTGACACAAGTATTTCAGAGATTGTAGAACACGATTCATCATCACCATCTGTTACATCATGAATACCACTTTTCTTATCAAGATCACCAACCTTCTTGTCATAATCACCATTTTGGATGCTATCATTGCAGTCATTATTCTCATCATCTACATCTTTGCCAATGACACTGAAAATTTGGTTTTTATCACTGCTATGTTTGAACAAAGCAAGGTTGTCTGTACTGTTGTCATTGTCCACGTCCTGTAAAATAATATGTGCCAGCATCACCAGTTTATTCACAAAACTAAATACTTTAAGACATAAAAAACATGCAAAAAATGTCAACAACTTCCCATTTCACAGTAAACATGTACATTAATACTTTTAAACTTAGAATTGGTTTTAGGAAAGATTCAACTTGAAGTATACATATGACTGCAGTAACTGATTTTTCCTAAGGGGGTACAAATGCTTATATTAATTAACACACGGCTTAAATATATTAAAGCAACAATATAGAATTTTTGCCAATCAAAACCTAATACATTATCTGTAAGCATCACACAGAAAGCAGTTGTAACATAATGATATTTTATATAACACGATATGGTACAATATGTAACATGTGTTTGAACCACACCAAATTAACCAAAATGCTTAATAGCCAATCCTTACTAGCTTCTTCTAATGCTGTGATAGTTTCTATTGAGGTAGTACTATAATCCAAACTACTGCATAAGTCTACAACTCTTGCATGGAAGTTAGTTATATTCATTTTAAAATATTCACATAATTTTTACTTTGAGACACTCACTCCTCTGGAAATTAAGAAGACCTGATGTGGAATGACTGGAGAAAGACTGGCCTCAGAATCTGCCCAGAAGAAATAAACAGTAATGTTGACAGTCGCAGATCTGACTTTTGAATTAAAGCTTTCACAGTGACATTGAAACTAAACAATTAAAGCTGCTAAACTTCAAAATTATGATTCACTTGCAAGATCTTCTTTACCTGTACAAAAACTTATGATCAATGCATTTGCCAAAACAGGAGGACAGGGCAATGTAGCAAAGCTAAAATGAAGTCTCACATATCTGTGAAATGTAGAGAAAGCATTCATTTCCATGACACAGGACTTGGGATGAATCCAAGAGTCTTGGACACTAAACTGGTTCAGTGCAAAACTACCAGATGTGTTGGTTTTAAATTTTGTGTTGCAATATACATAAATTTTGTTGTTTTAAGAGTTAAATTATTGATTCTGATCTTAAATGTTTCTGTTAGTTTCAAACTGCTTATCCCCATAGGCTATCTCAGTCTTAGTAGATTGACCTTCTGGATATTGACCTCACTGCTGCTCAGTTTTGGTGCACCATTGCAGTCCATCGGTTGATGCCTGTTAGACTATTAGACACCAGCATAATGAAAGTTATTACAGTGTAATTAATCAATAATAATATTTCTCAGCTCATGTTGATACCAAACTACAAGATTTAGTGTTAGTGAATAAAAACTTTCCCAAGATTAGTACATGATCTATTCATTAGCTTTGAAATAACTGACAATCGTTTATCACATTGAAAGCACACTAGTGCCTTGGATGGAGCACTACTGGAGGGTTCTACATGCGTGCCAAAGCCCACCAGTGATAACTTTGCCAACTATTTGAGCATTGTTTGCTTACAGATGAACTTCTTGTTTTTAGTGTGCCTCTGAGGAGTATCTGAGCACCACTGAGAAGTTTCTTTTGAAGAGGCACCATAAAAATTTGTTACACACATCTGCAATTTCTGTAATGCACTGAACTCCTGCATCATTTTGGCTAGCAATAAAAACTTTTCCAAGGTGTTTTAAAAGTGCTCAGTTATACACATACACACACATACACACATACACAAGACTCAAAGAATCTGGCAATATGGCAGAAGCTTGTGAGGATGCATGTACAAGTAAGCCATTTAGTATTGAGAGACCAGTCTTTCCATGAGTGCCTTTATGTTATTTATCTCATTCATCACATTAAGTACTTTCAAGACTGCAGTTACCTAAATCCTGAATCACATCATTCACAATCAGTTCAGTTTTTTCAGCATCTGGTTCTCTGTCTAATTTCTCTTCTAATTGCAGTCTGTCAAATTTCACCCTAAAACAGTCAAAAATATTCTGGAGCAAATAGTTACCTGGGTTGTATCAGTGGAACTTATATAAAACATTTCACAGTAAAGAATGGTAGAGAAAGAATGATCTGCTTTGGTAAACATAAACTTCAAACACAACTTTAATGTTTAAATGCTGTCCTGGCAGGCTTGCCAAAGTTCTGGCATGACACCTTCAGTCCATCCTGCATTGTGCCACCTGAATTGTCAAAAACCACCTAAAATTGTTGCATGTTTCAATGTATGTACAAGACGTGCCGGAAGCCTTGCTCTATAGTGTGACCTCAGAATACATGAAAGAAGTTTGTGTTCTTGTCTTGAGCCAGCTTGGTAGGCAATTGCTGCGTTTTGTCACCCAGAGGACCTGCTCGTCTCATGCTCCATTTAGTATGATGATGCGAGAATATTGTGCTTTCTCATGTGTTGGACTGCCCTGGAACAAGCTTCCCTTGAAAATGTGTACTTTTCCAAGACAGACAGCTCAAGCAAAATCTTCATCTCACATTAAATCACACATTGTTCGATCTCTTAGATAGTCATTTCGTTCTCAATTTAAAACTTACCTGTTTCAAACTGCTTATCCACAGTAGGCTGCCTATCTGTCTTGTGGACTGACACCTTCTGGATATTGCCCTGATTGTGGCTTGGTTTTGACACCGGCACATTAGAAGTTGCTTATTATTATTGTATTATTTTTTATTATCATCATCATCATCGTTTTACATGAAACGTTTAAAGGCCTATCCTCACCAAGAAAAATCTGGCAACCAACGGAAACTTCCAATATTTGGGGAGTTAAAAGCAGAACTGCCTACAGTATCTGGAACTTCGCCTTTTTCCATATGGACATACACTGTGAGTACTGCCTTTCACGAAAGTCCGCCTCGCTCTGCTTAACAAGAGGCCTAATTTTTAGGCGCAAAAATAGTCCTACAGCTGCAGATTTATTAGCGTTAATTCTGGAAATGCTTTACGTTAATTTGTATCGTAAATTTAAGCAACTTAGGTTTCGAAAAACGGCAAAATACACAACCGCCTGCAACAAGCTCCAACCAACAGTACATATTAAATTTAGGCTCACTATTAAATTGCTACGCACCCCGTTCTTGGTGTAATGTTTACGTCAGCATGATTCAGGCAAAGACTAAGCAAATAAGTAAGTATATTCTTTATTGGCTAATCGCACATAGGCCTATATACAATAGAAGAAACGCAGAAAATAGAATAAATCACTCAATAGCGTTCGTGCTTCTGCTCTGATAGAGGACTAAAGTAAATAAATAAGAAAGCAATCTTGAATATTGGAAAACAAAGGTCTAGCATTTTAGTAACAATGTGGAGCCCGATAGCCGATTGTGGGACACGGTAACTAATTGAATAGATTATTGTAACGCGGAGCGCACAGGTTCGAGTCTTATTGGGGATACCGAGTAGAGACCTTCAATGAATATTAAGTGTAAAGTAGGCTTACGTGTTTTTCTAAAGCGGCCTTATGGCCTCGACCCTGCTTATTTATCAGTGAATTTATGGAGTCAGATATTCACCACACATGCCAGAACTTTGAATGGACGCCACGCCATTTAAGACAGTTAGACCTTAGCTCGGTCGGTGGTCCACTTAATAGAGCGAATTAGATTATACTAATGAGGGATAGAACGATACAAAACTGCGTTCAAATCAATTTGCCGTAATGTTATGCAATTTAATGCCGCCTGTAAGAATCATGCTGGAGGTCTGCTAAGTGAAAGAAAAAAGTTACAGGCATGAAAGTATTGAAAGTCCAGTAGAATTGATATATCTTTCCGCATTGCCCGGACAATGTGGTTGAAATTACATTTCCAGATGCAGAGATAATTATTTTAAGCCTTGCTTTGATGATAGCCTACATCTCTCCTTCTCACTTAATTTTTAAATTATTTGTTACTTTATATAGTTTGTGTTTATCAGTCACGTTTCGTGAATAAATTATGTAAATGTATAGGCCACATGGCCTCGAACCTGCTCATTTGTCAACGAATTTATCGGGTGAGATCCGTAAACACCGGTTGGTGCCCTTCGCCTAGCCATAAAGTAGCGCTTTACAAATTCTTAAACACAACCCACCCCAACAGTTCCTATCCCCCTTCTCTCTGTGGTCTTCTGGCAACTGGACTTGATTCTAGACATGGCATCTTTGGACAACCCGAACGACTTGACGCAGCGCTTGTGAATAAGCTGGTGCCCTGCGTTTAGCTTTTAAGTAGTGCTTTATAAATTTGGAGTTTGCGATTACGCTTCCGATTTGTAAATTCTCGATATTACGTTTCGTTATTTACTTACTAACTTACTAACTCATTTACTGATCAATCTTGATAAAGTAGTTCCAAGCAAAGTAGTTCTTGTCTTAACCGGAAATCAACCGCTTCACTTACGTCTTTTTGTAACTGCCTCAAACACAAGTTGAAGGCACCGGTAGAGCGTTAATTTAAAATGGTACGTTTTCAGCACTGTTAAAAGTTAAACAATATAAAATCACATGAAATGACACATATGACGTATTGTTGTTAAACTGTAAGCTTAATGCTTTATTGATACAACAATAAACATGTTAAATGTCGATTAATATTGCCTTCGACCATCGTAGCGTGAGCCTGTCGCCATATTAGTTCGTCACGCTCCACACTGACACGTTGCTATAAATCAGTTTTACAATGTGGTAAATGCGCGTACCAGTAATTAATTAGTTGCTGTGCATTTTTGCCTGCTAACTAGATTTGCATTAAATATGCAGTGCTGTGATAAATTACCAGAAGAATAAATTCTGTGTAGTACGGTTTTCACTTGGACCATGTGGAGTTGTAACCAATTTATCTGAATAGAACACGGGAATTTCTGATTAAAGTTTAGTTGCTGACTTTACTTTGTTTAAGTGATTGTTTATAACATTCAGCCAAAAATAAGTAACATTATAAGTTGCTACTATATTTGTTTTAATTTTTATTGAAAAAGGTAATTTTTGTGTAAATTATTTTCTTTTAATACTTTAAGGATTAACATTAGGCCGTTATTATTACCAAGGCAAAGATATGCAATGAGTTGGGATGAATTTTGTAATTCTTGGTCTGTGTTACTGATGTTACACTGACGATTGCTATCGGTTCTGAACTCGTCCTGTAAAAGTTAACTTTTCTAACAGTAATCTAATTTAACATAACCACATTAAGCTGTAATTCTTTAGAAATTCTACATAGATTTACAGGATGATGTAATCACTAGTTTTTTATGCTCAATTTTAATTCAAACTTTGATGAAAGAAATATACCTAATTTTTGAAGCTACATGCCATGTGTGACTGGGCAATCATGGATTTAGTTATGCTATGGTGACCAAAAGTTTTCAGTTTGGTATCAGCTGTTTGTTTTGGAGAAGGTCTTGTCAGCTGGTTTCCTGTGAAATTGTCAGTACTTAACCAAAGAATATGGGGTCTGTGATTGCTTCATTTGGCTGAAGTGTCCTTCTTTGGGAATGATCTAAACCACACACAAAATGCCTTCTCCTCCCCCTACTCTTCCTCCTCCTGCTTATGGCGGCTGCTGCTGTTGAATGGACCGCTAATAAAGCGCATGAACAGCGTGTACTTAATTTACTCTGACCGACGAATGACAAGACCAACAGAATGAGAAAACGGCTGCAACCACCTGACCCACCACTCACCCACCCACCGGACCCACCACTGTTGATCTTTCTTTGTACGTCTGTGCGAGACAGCAAGTTAAGACCTCTAGGTGCACAAATGTTTTACAGTATACTGATAGACTATGTCTTTTTTAGAACTGTAACATCAGTTAGGTGGGAAGACTGCTTTGAGATATTCTGCAAGGTGCTATCACACTCTAACCTTATTTTAACCACAAATTTTTTTAATTTGACATTTATAATTTCTGTGCTTTAATGAAAATAATTATTTAGGCTTGTCGACCATTGGTATCTGTCTACAATGAGAAGGGTGAGGCGACTGGAACCCTGGTGAAGATGCCAGCTGTCTTCCAGGCACCCATCCGTCCAGACATTGTAAGCTCCGTTCACATGGATATGATGAAGAATGGACGTCAACCATATGCTGTCTCAGTGAAAGCAGGTATATCCTTTTACCGCATTCTAAATGGTTAAGAGTTAATGATTCTTTAAAAACTGTTAATGTTGCATTAATAACTGTCACTGACCTCTTAGAAACTGTTGCATGCTAGAATTTACTTAGAGATTTCTAGAATTTTTAAAATCACTGAGGCTGGTGATATGTGCTTTAGAAAGGTCCCATAAGGTGCTGTGCAAAATGGATTTTAAACTTGCCTTTGCCAGATTAAATAATTTAAGATAAATATGATATATATACACATACGTGTGTGTGTGTGTGAACATATGAAATTATGTTAATGGTGTTTGTGTTTTTTAGGACACCAGACATCTGCTGAGTCTTGGGGAACTGGAAGGGCTGTTGCACGTATTCCGCGTGTGAGTGGTGGCGGTACTAACCGCTCCGGACAGGGTGCATTTGGCAACATGTGCCGTGGTGGACGCATGTTTGCACCAACTAAGACTTGGCGCCGTTGGCACCGTCGCATCAACGTGAACCAGAGACGCTATGCCATCTGCTCAGCAATTGCAGCCACTGGCATCCCCGCTTTGGTTATGTCAAAAGGTTAGCGGCTGGTTTGCCTTTTAATCAATGCAGTCACAATGAAGGCAGATATTAAAACATTGCTAAGTTAGTGTTTTGTGTTTAACTGCTTGTATTATGTTTAATCAACTGCTTGTCTGACTCAACTGCTTGTCTTAAAAATAATTTTTAAAGCATGTTTCAAGAATACAGCCTAGCATATAACCACGAAGATTATTAAATTGCTGCAGTTTGGGCCATTTATAAATGTTCTAACCACTTTAGTCTCCTGTAGGGGTTTTAGTGGTTTTCCCTTTAACCAGGTTATGATGATACAAACTTCTTGGTCTGTGTTTCTGATACTTGATGAAAGACTGAAACCTGAACTTGGTTTTACGATTAATTTTCTAGTTAATAGTTTACAAATTTTGGTTCTGCAAGTTATTTTGGTTGTAAAAATTCAAGTAATTGCTTCATTTGCTCTAGGACACCGCATTGAGGAAATCCCTGAACTCCCTTTGGTTCTGAATGATAAGGTCCAGGAGCTGAAGAAGACCAGAGAGGCTGTTGGAGTTCTGAGAAAGCTGAAGGCCTGGAATGAAATTGAAAAGGCATGTAGTACTTAAAATAACAGTACAAAAGCTGGAATTGGATGACAGACGCAGTGTGTTGGTGTAGCTGTGAACAGAAACCGGTGTAATGATGAACAAACTCTTGGTCTGTGTTACTGATACAGAGTGAACGACAGCCTAAATTACTGAACTTGGTTTCTGTTTTCTGTTAAAACTTTAAATGGTCAGTAATTTTGTTTTAACTTGTTTCTCAGCCCCTGTGAGTTTTTTTAAACTGCAGAGGTGCTGATATTTTTTGTCATCAATGAAGAGCTTGTAAATGCTCACTCGTGAAATCTTAAACAGTGCAGTTTAAGATAAAAATTAATTTGGTTTAAGTTATGTATAGAATGAATTAACTCTTATTTTGGTAAAACAAATTATTTGGGCTGTTTAATATTTAAATCGAAGTAACACTATGTAATAACGGTAGTCTCTTTAACAGAGTTTGTGCTTAAATGTCATGTTTCAAGTTAATCTTGCAGAAAATAACCAGACATAATTCAGACATATTCCATTTAAAACAAATTTATAAAGTAAAACTGTTTGTTTACGTAAAATGAAATATTATTTAGTAAATCAGGTACAATGAATAATAGAAGTGTGCTGTTTTTTCATGTTAAAGGTGAAGAGCACTCGGCGCCTCCGTGCTGGTAAAGGTAAAATGCGCAACCGTAAGCGTATCCAGCGTCGTGGTCCAGTTATCATTTACAACCAAGATAATGGAATCACACGTGCCTTCAGAAACATCCCAGGTGTTACCCTCATCAACGTTGACCGCCTGAACCTTCTGAAAATCGCTCCTGGTGGCCACGTTGGACGCTTCTGCATCTGGACTGAATCAGCTTTCAAAAAACTGGATTCCATTTATGGAACCTGGAAAAAACCATCTGAGCAGAAGACCAATTACAAGTAAGGGCAATGTTTCTATTCTCGATAATTTTTTATTACCATTTAGTTGTTACACAGTAACGCTCATCATAAAACCGGTTGCTGATCTAGCTTACAAACCACATCACACTGCAGAAATTATGGATTGATGTAAAGAAAGAATGTAAACAAATATGTGCAGATCAACCTTTGTTTCAACGAAATTCAGTATTAATTTTTTTTAATGCTTTGTTTATTAATTGTTTTTTAGCCTACCAATGCCAATAATGACGAACTGTGATCTATCCAGACTTCTGAAGAGTGACGAAATTCAGAGGGCACTGAGACCTCTACAGTAAGCTCTACTTTTCTGGTGGTAATTATTCTTATACAGAAACTAATTTTTCATGTTTTTAAACATTTTTAGGATAAAATTTTGACTTTTTAAATGCTTTGTTATGATTTATACTCTCCTGGTTTGTGTTTGTGAAAATAGTTTGAAAGACTGAAAAAACAGAACTTGGTATGATGTTTTTAAAGTTTAATTAACTGTCTTTGTTCATATGCATTAATCTCATAAGAATTTGTTTGGCATTTGTGTTAACACTGTATAGTTCGTTAGCATGCTAAATGTAATGCTGTGGTTGTAATTTATTTCTGTATGAATATTTTTTAATAGGAAAGAAGTTCCCAAGCGAGTTCTGAAGAGAAACCCACTTAAGAATATCGCTGTTATGACCAAGCTGAATCCGTTTGCCATCGTTGAAAAGAAACAGGCAAAACTGGTCGAGAAGCAGCAGAAAAAGAAAAGGCAGGAGATTCTGGATGCTAAACGTGGTGTAAGTTAGCTACTTATTTAGTTTTGTTAGATAAATATTTAATTACCGATCTTTTTGCATGTGCTGTGACTTCTTTTGTTTGCATTTGTGTGACTTCTGTTCTTCAATTGTGCCAATGAGTTTTCGCAGAGTATAATATTTTTGGATCAGTGAAAACACATGTACTGCCTGTGCTTATAGTCTGGGCTTTACTGCTGTTCAAGTTTAAATACATTTAATGCCTACACCAATCACAAGATTTTGCAGGTAGTCAAGTTGTGATGATATAAACTTTCTTGGTCTGTGTTTCTGAAAGAATTGTGAAAGAATGAATTATCCTGAACTTGACATCTTTTTGCTTTGATTTGTTAAACTAGCGTAGCAGAAGGATATTAGTTTCTTAAAATGTAAACAATAAAACAGACATAGTAAACTATAAACTGTAGGTAGTATATGTTAAGTTAAAGGTTTTTTGTGGCTTCCAGTTCAGAATTTAATTCAACTGCAGTGGTAAATTGGTCTTCAAAAAGCAAATATATTGTTAAAAAAGATTGATTGATATCAGCCTTTGGTTGTTGTTTAGTCTATTGTTGTGTAAGCTTACATGTCTGAATGTTCCAGTTTTGATGTTCGGTCGCTTCTGTATGTTGCTTATATCCTTAGTAGTCAAGTTGTGATGATATCAACTTTCTTGGTCTGTGTTTCTGAAAAGATTATGAAAGAATGAATTATCCTGAACTTGGCATTAAACAATATATTATTACATTAGATGTTAGTAGGCACTGGTGAAATAAAGCCTTTGCATCAACTTAGTTTAAAACTCAACTATCTGAGCTTGTGTAATTTGAATTCAAATCATGTGGTTAACTTTAATTTCCAGATAAAGACTTCACTGATGACTTCTGACTCGAGTGTTCTTTGGCATTCTTAATTTAATACACTTAAAATAAGATTTTAAGTAATATTAATTTTTTTACTAAATTGTTTTAAGACTAAATTTTTGTGGCAAGAAATACAGTCAAGTTGTGATGATATAAAGTTTCTTGGTCTGTGTTTCTGAAATTTTTTTTGAAAGAATAGAATTGTCTGAACTTTGACTGCTAGTATTTTATTTATTTTTTTGCATTAGAGAGTTTCATGTAAACATTGATTTGGCCTAAGTTATCTGAGAAATGAATTAAACTTATTTTAGTGAGTCAGATATTATTTTGGCTGGTTGATATTTGAACTTTCCTGTGCACAGTGTAATAACTCTACTGCTAAAAAGATTTTAGTATGAATGTCTCTTCCCTAGTAAGTCTAGTAGGAAATAAGGTTATTATAAAAAATATAATGGAACTGCATGTCTTGATTTAGTTTTGTCGTGTGTGCCTTTTTCTATAATGATTTTGCTAAATTTGTGTAGTTATCTGGAAACCAGAAGGTAAGCCTAGAGCTTAAGGAAGTTGGAGTTATTGTGATGCCTGTGGACTAATATGTAATTATCTCTAGACTTTGTGCACAAGGATTTTGCAAGCAGAAATTACCAACAGTCACGCTTAATGTGCCTATTCTTAAAAAACCACAAGATAACATGTATTCCAAGTAATTTATAAAAAGAAGCTTTTGTAGTTTGGCTTTATAATTTTTATTCAAATTAAACAAGCCTTCATTAGATTATGCATGAAATGAATGAGTTTAAGAATTCTGAGATGGTCTACATGTTTAGTTTGGCATACATTAATTCTCTTTGCATGTACAGTAAGCAAGTCAAAATTTCCTCTGCTCAGGCTGAACACAATTGGTCAAATATTTTTATAATTAAGTTAAAGGAGTTTAATTCAGAGCTTGTGTTCAAAATCTTTCTATAAAGGAGAAAAGGTATTTCTGATTGAAGAGTATCCACACTGTTTTTGCCACATGAATTGTCTTACAGCATGTGTTTTAATGCCATTTGATAAAAGATTACTTAAGCTATTTGACTTCTAGGCCACAACATAAAATTTATTTGAAAAATTATAATCACTAAGGAAATCTTTTGAAAATTTGTGCAATTCTGTCTTAATGTCCAAGGTATTATTTTGTGGTATTTCAGCTGACCAAGTATGCCTTTAAGCATGGCTATTACCAGCTGGTTGGCGTTGAGGATATCGGAGTATGGATATATAAATTATTGGAGCAGTTTGTTTTGTGGTTTTAGGGTGGTGGATAACAGTCAGTTTTTTGCTCTGTTATTGGCAGTTTGCCTTCTTATGTCTGTCACTGATAATATAAATTTTGTTGTAATGTTTACAAGATTTCTTCTTTTCAGTTTTTGCAACTGCAATAGGCAAATGCATCTGTTTTCTGTAACTTTGCTAATGATTGTCACACCACTTGGGTAAAAGTTGTATGTGATCAAATTTTGAGATGTTGGTATTTGATAAATTCAGAATTTAAGGAATATTTTTAAAAATATGATTAACTACTTTAAAACTAATAGAAAATGATGCATTTGCATAAACCATCCCAAAAGACAGTTTTTGTTCAAAACACATGAACTTTCTGCTTAAACTTTTCAGCGTTTCCACAACTTAACATACTTTTAAAAGAAACAATTGTAGTGTTAGTTTCTAGACTTCCACTAATAGTCTGATTTTCAGAACAGTGAAGGGATAGTTTTTTTATAATTACATTTCCCTAAATCTGCTCGGACATTTAAGTTGTAGCAAAATTTTTCGTTTTTCTTAAACATTTTCTAATATGATAGCTAGACTGAAAATAGCAAACTTTCCTGTCTTTTGATGGTAGTATGACTGATTATTAAAAATTGTTATTTAAGGTATAGCCATTTGTAAGTTTGGTTAAAGGAAAATGTTCTTATTTAAAATAAGCTTTACAGTTTTATTAGTTAAGGATGCAGTTACCGTTAACTGTAAGTTTGTTATATACAGTAAAAACCTTTTATTAAAACAATCCATCTTTAGGAAATTTGAATATGTTTCTCCAGATCCTATCAGCCTTATCCAGTAGCTTATCTTATTCGAAAATACTGAGCCAGTTCAAATTATTTAACAAAACATTTACAGAATTTTATTAATGAATAAGGTTGAAATTGTGGCATCTATGATGTTTCTAATGGACTAGTATTCGTTTCAGATTGCCACAGTTGATGTGTCTGCCAGCGGAGGAAAGTCAAGGCCACGCAAGCCAGTGACCCATGCTCCCCCCAAAAAGGAGAAGAAGGGCAAAAAAGAAAAGGCATAAACAAGCCAGTATTGGTGATGTCACAGAGTTTGGTTGAGAGAAACTTGTCTTAGCAACTAAAGCTTTGTGTAAAAGTTTAAAATCAGAACTTTCATGCAATATAAAATTGGTTTGAAGGAGTATTTGAGGTTTGTCGGCTTTGTGTTGTAAATTCAGTAGGATTGAATTGTGGACCAGTAATATAGGGTGGATGCCCATTTGATTCCGGCTCATAGACCTAAGAAAGGAAATGAACACCTTCCTCAAGTCCCACTATATAGGACACGGACATTTAATTAACAGGTTCGTGTCCTATTTGTTTAAATTGCCCCAAACTGTTGATGTTTGCCAACTGAAAGAAGATCCTGTTGGCAAAACAAAGGGTTTGTCACAAGAAAATCGTCATCAAAAGTTCACTGACTAAGAAACAACAGTAAAAATGGAATAAGTTAACTATGGCTGTTCTTACTTTACATGCCCAAACATTTTTGGACGCCCTGTGGCGAAGATGGAGCTAGGCAAAGGACAAAATATAATGTTGGGTCATGACCACTGATTGAATGTGCAAAGAATTTGCACGGCGGGTCTTGTGTGTGCAGCACAGCAACTGATTGCACACAATCCTACAGCAGTCTTTGATAGGCTTCCTGTTCAGCAAAGGATTTGTTTTAAATTGGGACTTAGAGTTTATAGAACATTGAACTCTGGCCAACGACAATACTTAAAATCAGTCGTTATTCCCCAGACTTATTATTCTGCAAGGTAATCTAAATGTCTTTCTCTGATCATACCTTGGACTAGAACTGTTCTCGGTAAACAGGCTTTTTCAGTTACTGGACCTAAATTTTGGAACTCCCTCTCTTTATCCGTTCAGTCTGCTTAGCTTCTTTGTCATTTCGTGCTCAACTTAAAATATGATTGTGGCTTGGTTTTGGTGCGCCATCGGTCGATGCCTTGTGCAAGAGACACCTGAAGTTACTAATGATTATTATTAGTCCAAAAACGGTTCTTGTAGCAACCCAGAATGCAACACTTGAATAGTCAGCGTATGCTGATCTGTTTGGCCCAGCCAAACACTGAAGTATATGTAAACTAAATTATGATCGAAATGACTGACTATAGCTACTTCACAATTCTATAACTCAGTTCGGCAGAAAGCAGTAATTTCCTGGAAGTCTGATAACCTTGGGTGCAAAAAAACCACATTTAGATAAGAAAACTTAAGGTTTTTAGGTTGTTTAGATTGTTTTAAGGATTGAATTTTTTCCACACGGCATAAACCAGGGAGCTATACGTGGCCTTCTACATGTATATCACTAACACAACAGAATTATGGCGGATCACAGAATACACGTATTTAACCCTGCTTAAAGTGCCGTTGTGCACGCTGCGCAGCATTGCTTAAACGCGGAAAAGATCCGATGTTAATTCAAAGTTGTTTATCGACCAAAAATACAAAAACAAAATTTAATTTTTTTCATTTAACCAAAACAAAAAAGCAAAAAATATGCAAACCTAATACCTAATTTTGGACTTTGTTGGCTGTAGGTTTTTGAAAACCATTAAACCTAAAAATCTATTTGCACCTTTGATGCTGATCCGCCACTGCTTTGAAACACAAGGATAATACAGTCGTCGACGTGCTGTAATTATAATAATCATCAGTAAAACGATTATATTGAAACCGAGAAAGGCCTGTATATTTGTTAAAGGGCTACATTGAGCCCAAGGCCCGCAAAGGTACCAACGCCGTTGCTTTAGGCCTATAATATGTTAGCAGACGCCGAAGCAGATCCCTCGGGAATGACATCACTTCCGCCTTGCCACACAGAACTAACACTTGTGCCTAGGCCTACATTGACGACAATAATAATGATAATTTAACAGTGCAAGGTTAATAATGAACCATACACCGTTACAGTTGATTTTGCTGTTAAATTCCACGGAAACCTGCTGCGTGAAACTCGGCAAGAAGAGATAATTATGTAAGTCTTTTAGAATGACAACGCGGAAGTGACGTCACGGCTTTTCTCGCATCGCTGCCTCTGCATTGGACGTGACAAGGAGTTATTTTGCAAGCGGACCGTGACATGTGCGCGGGACGACTCGCGTCTGTTTATCGTCATCGTTGATTTCTTTGTCGTTGTTCGGAGCGATTTCATAATAAGACCAAAACACTGGGCGTTGGTGCCAATGAGGCAAGAGCAGTGACAGTGGCCCCCGGATTGTGCTTTTGCCTTGTCCCTGGGCACCCGACTGGTCTCCACACCTGCAGAGATCGGCCAAGATGTCCAGCCAAACAGAAAAGGAACCCCGGCTGCTGCTGCTGCTGCTGCTGCTCCTCTTCTCGGTTTGCTACGACCGCATCGTCTACTGGGATGAAGAGGCGACTGGAGCTGGCGCCCTGCCGAGTACGTTGCAAGGCTGGAGTTCGTCCTGATGGTCGTCCACTCCGTCGCTCGCTATGTGCTTCCCGAATCCCTCTCCGTGACCCTTGGCAAAGGCGCCGATCACGAGCTTCCCTTCTTCACCTAGACCGCCGGTCAGCGAGTACGTTTCGATCTTCTCGCCGAGCTCGTATTCCTTGCTGAACTTGCTCTTCGACAGGCGGTCGCTCGTCTTCTCCTCGTGCTTGGCCTTGACGAGGATGCGGTTCTCCTTGATCACCTGGACGGTGATGTCGTGCGGCTTGAAAGTGGCCCCCATCTCGACGACCAGGTGCATCCGTCGGTGTCCGTTCTCCTCGCGGAAGATCGGAACGCCGACCTTCTCCTTCGACGGTGTGTCGGGGACGGGGCTGTTGGATGGAGAGCGCGACCGCGACGAGGCCAGCGACCCGTGCGAATGTGACGGGCTCTGGATGACCTTACGTAGGTTGAGACTGGTCGGCGGCAGAGGCGCCTCAACTATCAGTACGTGGTCGGCCGTTAGGTAGGACTTCAGCTTCGAGTGATCGACCTCCTTTGGTTTCTGGATCTTTCGGCAGTACTCCCTCTCGACGCTCACCCCGTCCTCGCCCTCTTCCAGCTTCGTGGCTCGGACTATGATCCTACTGCCGTCCGTTGTGACCTTGATCGCCTTGGGGTCGAATCCGGTCACTTTGAACCGGATCTTGTAGCGTCTTCCAGTGTCAGGATAGTCCAGGAACAGCGTCCGCATCTTTTTGCTGTCCAAGATTTCGGTGCTGCCCCGTCGCTTGGAAACCAGGGGGTCGCTCAGAGACTCATCGCTGCCCCACATCTTATCGCTGGGGTAGAGTTCGAGGAACTCTTCCCTCATCCGCTCAACCTGTCTCTCCCATTCCCGCTTCTTCTTCCGCATCTCCGCCTCCACTCGCTTCTCCATATCGCGTAGCCGTGACGCCTGGCGTGTCTCGAACGTCATGTTGTCATGAACAACGGGGACGTGTACGACGTCACCCATGACTCCAATCACGCAGTTTGACGATGACGCCGAAGACGCCATCGTCCCGGTGCCTTTGGAAGCCACGGTTAAGTCTAGATAGCCTCCCGGCCTCGAGAATTAAATGCGATTACTCTGACCTGGAATTCAAATGTAAATAGAGCATGTTGTAATAACAAGTTTAGCGTATACAGCGACCTTCAAGGTCTCGGATCTAAACAGAAGGGGGAACTGGCGGATGCGGGGGAATCTATGCACTGGCCCTTTCGACGCAATTTTAAAGATGGGGTTGTGGTTTAGTAGATTGGATTTGATTCGACAAGATTAGATTGAATTGGTTCGGTGCCTTAGACTTGACCCCTGGAAAACCCTAAGGGGTCGTCCATAAAGGACTTCCGCAAAAAATGACCTACTTGGGACCCCTCCATCCCCTATTGTACGCCTTTGGCCTTATCCCCTCCCCTATTTGCAGACGTCTGCACTCCAAAGCCAGGGACATTAAAAGACCAACATTGAGAAAAAATTAACAACAAACTGTATACTCGTTCTATCTTATTTAAAAGCAACTCACAATGGCGCCACACATGATCTAAATAGATGTGACATAAGATACGTTGAAAACTTGAAATGTTTCTTTAGCTGTCTGCAACGGAACATCACTATTGATGAATCAATGCAGTACAGTGTCTGCCATCTGATTGAAGTTGGTGTTTGAAGTTTTGGTTGTACTAAAAGCTGTGTACATGTATCAAATTTATATACGGACATCCGCATAGGCCATAGCTCCCTCCCCTTGTCCGCATTTGCATGACCCCTCCCTCTTTGCGGAGGTCCTTTATGAACGACCCCTAACTTAGCTCTACTCGGCGTGATCCTTGTCGCTGCAGTTTAAATGTGTGTCCTTTTAGTGGGTTGTACACTGCAATTAAGCAGAAAATATTACTGGGTTATGTACACCGATTTCTTCATCTCACAACCGGCGTCACTTGCAATAGGAAATTCAGGCTTACTTCCACGCCCCAGCAACGGCAACTAGACAGTATGGCTTACAAACTAGTTATAACTGCACGGTAATGCTATTGAAACCGTGAAACAAAACTTTCGCACTTTTAACTGCATTGCCGTACAGTTATAGCTGTTAGTCTAACCCAACTTAATCTATTTTATTCTAGTCTAGTCTAGTCAATTTTAGTCTTCTTCTTTCTTCTTTTCTCTCGTCCGTCAGGCTGTAGCCGACGATGAGGTCTGAACGAAATGCCTCCACGCTGTTCTGTCCTTCGTTAGCCCCACGGCTGCTGTGATGTCCACTCCCCTTGACTGTAGGTCTTCCTTTATGTTGTCCATCCAGGTCTTTATCCGCCTCCCCCGGCTCCTTGTTCCCTCCACATGATGGTAAAGTGCCCTCGCCGGTAGTCTGTCGCTCTCCATCCTCGACACGTGTCCGAACCACGTTAGTCTTTTCCTCCTTATCCTTTCCACCATATCTTCTCGTTGCCCCAGTTCTTTACGTATCATCTAATTGCGGATCCTGTCTCTTCTTGTCTTGCCCATAATTCTCCTGAGCCAGTTCATTTCCGCCACCAGTATTCTCTTCTCGTCCTCTCTCCGCATACACCAGCACTCTGATCCATACAACAGCACCGGTATGGTGAAGGCCTCATACAGTCGGACCTTCGTCCCTCGCGAAATGTTATTCGCCCGCCATATCTTGCCCAGTCGTCCAAACATTGCGGACGCCAGGCCGATCCTGCGCTTAATATCCCCTGTGCATCTGCCCTCTTCCATCATAAGTCCTCCCAAGTATACAAAATCCGTGACCTGCTCCAGCTCCTCGCCATCTAGCTCCACGCCCAGTCTCTGGTGCTGTCTGCCCATCACCATAGTCTTGGTCTTCTGCACGTTTATTCTGAGTCCAAATCTCTTGCTGCTGTCGCTGACCCTGTCCGTCAGTTCCTGCAGCCACTCCGGTGTGTCCGCAATTTTAGTCTAGTCTCATCTTATTCAAGGCAATTCAATCTAATCAAATCCAGTTTGCTAAAATAAAATCCCATTTTAAAAACTGTGTAGTGCTAGGTATAAGTCGACGGTCGCTGACAGTGAGAACCACAGGTTCAAAACCAGAAGAGCGAGAAATATGAACAAGAAAACAAACAGACCCAGAAGAAATTCGAACTGAAGGTTAGGATTTTAGTCTTGCCACCGATCTTTTGTAATTGTCAATAAACGGGCTTGGAACGGTCGACTTGCCCGTCTATTGGCATAGCGTTATCTGGAGTAGACATCCTTTGATTTTCTTAATAATAATTAAACGAACACTTCATTCACAGCAGCACTGGAATCGTCACAGTTTCTAAACGCATAAATCTGTCAACGACATTTGTAACTGAAACTTCTAACTTGACACACGACACAGGCCAGTGCTGCAAATTGCGCTCTCTTCTAACAATGCAACCGCAATCGCTTTCCCGTCAAGTCAGCAGACCATCACAAAGTGGTTTAGACCGGCCTTCCGCTGTTGCGCAATCAGGGGTTTCCCCAAATCACGCTGACCCATTACAACGTAGGTCGCGCGGGCGCCCACGCGCTAAAATGCGAGTCGGCAAGAATCACTGTTGACTTTAGTGCGCCTGCCCAATCACCCAATCTCACCACGTGTTCGTTGCGTGCCAGCCGGCACCTTACCCGCGTGTCCACAAAAACCAATAATCCTATGACTCCTGAAATTTCTTATGAACACGCTTGCTTAAAATTTGCTGACTAGTCATTGTAATATTACGGTCACAAGTCTGCTATATTTCAAGTGTCTAGATATTATGCGTTACTTTTACACTTAACACGTTAATATGGCTATATATAGCGAAATAATTGACATATTGTGTTCCTATAGGCAGCCTATATAAGTCGAGGGAATGGTTATCGCAAAGGCTTAGCCTACAATCCGGACATTGCAACCAAACGATAACTAATTTCGATCGATTAATAGAGGCGGATTAACACCGAGGTCGTCCACATCCACTCCAACTTGCCATATTCTTTTCTTCGTCCTCCTTCCCCTCCATCCACTTTCTCATGATTCCTCCTCCTCCTCCGCCTCCTCCTCCTCCTCCTGGTGTGGCTTTTGAACGCCAATTCGTCCATCCGCTCGCATTCGATAATAATATAGCCCGTCAAAGCAGCAGCAGCAGCAGCCAGCCGCGCTGGTCTCGCACCGTCTGAGTCGGCTGGTCCGCATGGACCCTCGGCGACGCGTACGGACGTGTCCGTGGCGCTGGCACGAGCCGCTGGTACGTCGTCGTCGGCGGCGGTGGTCAGTTTGCTCATGGAGCATCGCAACCAACCGCTGGCCCGTGTTGCTGCTGCTGCGGCGGCATCCACGGCGAGGCCACCCTGCATCGCGGATGATGGGAGGAGGACGTTTGCAATTCGGCTACAGCGGCAATGCGCACCCTCCGACTGCACACACAGCCGATCAATGTCTCGCACATATACACACATAGATTGTATACATATATTTAGACTGATGGTATGCATATATATACTGATGGTCTGTACATATTATATATATATATATATATATATATATATATATATATATATATATATATATATATATATATATATATATATATATATGGAGAGAGAGAGAGAGAGCGAGAGAGAGCGAGAGAGAGAGGACCCGAGCAAGAGAGACAGAGAAGAAGAGAAAGAGAGAGGTTGGAAGGGGAGATGGGGATTGGGAGACGACGTGCTTTGCATTGCGGATTTTCACGGCGGCGTGTATTTATTCCTCCCCTCAAAGGGAGCCAATGGTGAGCGTAGGCTAAGCTCACGATGAACCTCCTCAGTTGCGAGACGTGTCCGACTGGCTGGCCATTTTCTAGCAACCATATTGTTATATGCCTCATCCCCATCCTGCCTTCCGTCCTGCCGTCGCTACACCTCCCTGCAAACGGTCCGTCCGTCCGTCCGTGACAGTGGCAGCCGCCGTCCGACCGTGGTACCGTTCGCGGAGGGATGAGTCTCGTTGTGCCACTTGACAAGCTGTCAAATGCTGTAATGAATGGACGAAGAGCGTTCGAGTTAATACCACAGGTGGTTGACAAAACACACACCAGTGACGGATTTACATTGGGCTTTAGGGTCGCACTTGCAACAGCAATAGTGCCTATAATATTATTTATAAGTAATTAAAGTATCCCATATCTCACAGGTGAGACGTAGCGGTGGCGCTCATCTCCTTGACTTGACCCTTGAGCGGGCAATGGAGGAAACCCCCGGTCCTGGACACGGGCCCAGTGCACCGCATAACTTGCAGTTTACATCCCAGCTTACCCGGGTACCAAATTATGCTTCTTGGTGACAAAGGCCCTGTGTGCGCAGGCAACTTGCCCAGGGTCGTTACACGGAGTCGAACTCGCAACTGCATGATCATTGACCAAACGCGTTACCGATAGACCACTGTGCCGTTGTTTCATTTGATCTTAATGTTTTCATTTAATTGTGCAGTATTATAATTTACAGTTAGTTTTGAATTAAATTTTACGTTACATTTCAACAGATTCGTGTAATAACTTCCAAGTGTTTAAATCGTTCATCAAATACTTTGGCTTTCCTTACATCCAGAAACTGTGCAGAAGGGGCAAACATGAAAACCATCACACGTCATTACGGCTGCATGTGTGGGTCAAAACTGTTAAGATGTCAATTCCAGGAGAGGGCCAGTGCCCCATATCCTGCCCCTATGAGTGGGCACCCATTCCTATTTCTCAAACCAGGCAGCGCCGAGCTCCATGCAGGGCTTTCTCAGTGGCCGATCCGAAGTTCTGAAATTTTCATCAGTTCCGGTCGTCCTTCGACAATTTTCAGGTCCGAACTTGAACCTCATCTTTTCGGATTGTTTATCCTCCTCCATAAACAGTATTTTGGTCTCTCTGATATTTTCAGTCTACGCTGGCTTTGTTTGAAAGATTATGACTATGGACTGCGATGTACCTTCGAAGCGACCATCGATTCATGTCTGGATTAGTAGACGACCTTTCCGCAGAAACCTCAATATTACACAAGAATTGGATTTGATTCGATAAATAACGTTTATAAATAACGTGTCTTAGAAAGAAGCTTTCTTGAAATGCGTTATCAAAAATACTCAACTATAGAAGACATTGCATTACAGGCTGGTCAGTATTTTCGTGTTTTTGACAGCCAGCCGAGCAGACTACTCCAACTTTAACATCAAGTTTTACGCACTCAGACTAGTAACCATGCACCGTCCGTGAGAAGTTCTTAAATGCGCTATATATAAACGTTTATCTACGTACATACACACAGTCCGGATTAAATTGGACCAAAAGAGGCAGAATCACCTTGAACGTAAGACATGGGGAATTGATACACAGACAGACAGACAGAGACAGACAGAGAGTCAGACAGACAGACAGACAGACAGACAGACCTGGAAATTCACGGGGGGAAGGGTGAAGTGACCTCATCATCAGAGGATAGCACAGACTAGCTGTCATGTGAGCAAAAATTAAAAATATCCTCCCCATACTTGTTCATAGAAAGGATCACAGTTTTTGTATAATATTGTGAGAAATGATCACAGGGTACGACTATGACAGCTAGCTGAGAAATGCCTTGGCCAAGAGGAATAAACGCCATTGTTCTCTGTAATGGCATCTGTCTAAAGGCTTACAAATTAAGCAGCTCTCTCTGATGTGTAAAGTCCTCTGCTCGGGCATTTCTTGCCTTCAAGCCGCTCATTAGTTATTACCTCATTAGTTCTCGGTTCAACGCTCCTTAGGCGAGGGTCTTCTGGCCGAGTCATACGCGTCTTGCATGCAAAATGCAACACACTTGAATAAGCTAAACGCCCAGGAAGCTATGTTGTCTCATGCTGCTATTGTGGCTGGCTCCCACTGGAGCTATACTCCAAGATAATGTCACACAAATGAAATGCTAACTAATGCAGAACATAACTGTAGCCTATATAGACGTTATATAAGCAAACAGACCTTAGTTGGTCTATTTGCTTTTGTTTTATATTCCTCTTAACTTTTTGTTTTATTTTCTTCAAAGTTCGTAATTAACAGGCGTGCAAGGAACATGGTCATTGGAACATAAAATGTGATAGGCCCTAAGCAGAACAAATATTAAAAATCAAACAAATAACATGATTAAAATTGAGAATGGCAGAACGAGCCACCCGATAGCAGAACCCTTGCCAAGCCAACAACGCCTCAATTCTACTAGTAGGATATAGAGCATCATCCAGAAACGCATATTAAAATTTTCAGCAGAGGGACTAATTTTCAGTTTTAGCATATTTCTGTTTTGGTCAGTGAGAACGGCTCTTGTTCTTGAAAACAATACAGCCCACTTTCTCTTTCTCATTCTCCATCAGTTTCTCACTGTCTAATCGTTCTTTATTCTCGTTGCAGCAGCTGTTTGGAAAGAACTCCCAAAGATCTTCGACAGGTTGATGATCTTCCACCAACTGTTAGTGCCCTGGAATTTCCCTTCTCCAACTGGCGAATCGGGGAGTAAAGAAAGTATAGAGGACAATTTTACTATGGATGATGCCTTGTACGGTGCAAGGTTCAAGTCGCCGAAATAGACCTAACTGATAATCTTTTAAAGTCGTCGCCATTTCTGGAACCGATTTCTTGGTTTTAAGTCGCCGAAATAACTGATGAGGTTCTCTGAGTCGTCCACCTTTTCCGGCCGATTTTTCCCATCTCTTTGCCCTTGAGCTATCGATTTTTCCTACCGTTTGTCCAACTTTCGCACATTTTCACTTAGATATTCACTTAGATTTTCCTCTCTCGCTTTCGCTTTCATATTTCCCTTGTTTGTATGCTTTAGCAGTATCTTTTAAATGTGCAGTGTCTGTGGGCAAGCTTTGCCGTAGCCAGTTGAACGAAACTCAGTGGTGTGTCCCCAAATCAAATGGGGCCATTGCCAGATGGACCATCTCCACATTGTATTATCCACGACGTTTTAAACACTTCCCGCCTAACCTCAGTGGCTGTCATTGCTTAACTTTACCAAAGTTTAACCTATTGTCGGAAATTCGAAACTGGCCTAACAACCTGGTCTTAACGGAGTCGATCTGATTAAGCGCTGGTGACTAAGTGAATCTCTAACGCAGCTTTTATGTGAAATTGGCGTTAGTAGTTGGTGGAAATTTCTGCGATTTACGTTACACAACATGTTGAGCGCGCACTATGTATCCTTCAAACGTGGGCTGTTGGCGTCTTTGAACCTATTGTGATTTCACATCCTAAATTTCGACCCACCTGGGACAAAATATTACAAATCCAACAACGATTCAGACCATTTTAAGCTTTTAAACTTAGGCCTGTATACTTGTTCTAAAATACTTACGCTAAAATTCACAAAGCATAAAAATTTCCTTAAGTATGTAATTGTTTTCAGCTCCGGAGCGCCTAGCATAGCGGGGGGTAGAGAATAATATTAAGAAATAACGAATCACTTGGTTGGTGGAGGAGGAAACACAGACATGCTGACTGGCTGACTAAGCCCTAGGAGGTTCTTGGAACACAAGATAGATGCAGAGAGAAATCATAAGAGTTTGAAAGAGGATCGTTTCTGGTATCTGAACGCTGAAAACTCTCCTGTCATGAAGAACACGAGACTTACGGCAGTGAGCAAGAGATCTCGGCCTATAACTGAATCGTGAGATAACAAGAGAGAAACCGTGGCTGTGCCTACTATCACTCAGTGCATGTATCATAGGGTATACAACAGGCATTTGGAAAGATGCTGCTTCCAAGACAAAAGGTTCCCCGGTGCACTGGGTTCTTAAGCACCTCCAATAGGCTTGAATAGTCTAAGGACTTCCTCGCTACTTCAGGATTGAATTGAGATCCGTGTTCTTTCAGTGGACGATCTGAAGAAGGCTGCTGACAGGATGCTGCATGTGCTAATTTAATGTCTGTTGCCCTAGTGTTACAGTAGATGTATTTTTAAAACATCGCATATCTCTAAGCTGCTCTGACTGATTATTGTGTGCATATATCCCTTGCTATTAAGTGAAGATGTCCTCTATTTCTGGCAATGAAAGTTCTCCAAATTTTAAGCAGAAGCGTTCAGGCCAAGCAAAACTCCCAAAAGTCGAATTTATATTCACTTATTCTTGGTTACCCAAATACTCTGGAACGCGGCAGTCACCGATCACATCTTGGTATGCAACTAACCATCTCTTGCACTCTACCCGAGAGAAGTGCGCACTCCTCAGCAGTGAAAGAGATGAATCTTTACACTGGAAGCAGAAGTGGGATAGAAAGAGGATGGATAATGGAGTTAAATGTCGTAGGACGTCGTATGACATTTTAAAGAGTTGTAATTGTAATTGTTATTTGAGATTTATAAAGCGCCTCCTAGAGAATAAACTCAACAGAGGTGCTTCCGACCAGAAGAAGTAAAATCACTGTTAAACAGTACAGTCTTCAGGCGCCTGCGGAACACTGAGAGGGGGAGAGAAAGGAGCTCAAGTCGCAGTTATCAGTTGCTGGTGAACAGTCCAGATTGCTTTCATACAAGAGACTCTCGGAACATGAAATCTAGGAAGATGGATCAAACAAACAAAGCTTTTGGCAGAGCTAATATTTTCAGACTAGAAGCAGGAATTAAAGACGACAATAAAGGTGAAAAGTGAGAATGCAGAGGTAATCGCTTTTTCTAGCGATGAAGCCACGAAAAAGCCATGGTTCAAAGTCATGCGGCGAAAGCTTAATGTGCAAGTAAAGCAGAATTTCTCGTAATTAAGCTTAGTCGTTTGCTAACGTAGCGCTTAGGCCTAAGCCTACTGAATATGATATTCAGTATAACATTCAATATTGAATGTGATGGTTCAGATCATACAACGAGCTGTTTAAGTTCAGTGTGATGTTTCTGCAGCCAGAATTAAATGTCTAATGAAACACTGACTGGCAAAATGTTGTCTATACCAGATTGCAGCACAACTAATTTGGACTTCAGGCGCGGGTGAAACTGAACATTTTGAGGGGTTTAAAACATAAAAGGTTCCCGATAGAAAGGTACACGGTTTCGTTGGGCAAGCGAAGCCACACAGACTGTAGCTGAGGCACAGGCGTAGGGGGCAAGGCATTGATTGTCGCATAGCGGGAAACAGTCAAGAGTATCTCAAGGTTCAAATGCACCACAGGGTGTATAACTGGCACACACATTGTATTTGCAATAAAGCAATATGCAATAAATAAAACAGAACAGGGTGGCTGTAGGCTAATATGTACGAAGACGCGACATTGCGCAGAATGTACAGTGCAATTAGACGAGACAGTCTTGAGAGGATGCAATTGGCTTTTAAGTGCAGGATCAGGCTTCTGTCATCACTGCACCAACAAATAAAGCAGGCCCCATTTATACAACGGCCGCCATGTCACACACGTCCGATATATCAATACAATAATTTCATTATTACAGGGATCACTGGCACACGAGTAGTCATCTTAAAGTTAATAGGTATTTTCTCTCTCTCTTCTGCTTCACCTTCATTGGCACTCCGAAAGCAATTCCAAGGCGCTCCACGTCCCATCAAAGACAAGTCAAACCTAAGCTATGCTTTCACACAAATGCTGGAAGGGACAAAGGGCAATAATTCCGCTCCTTCTTCTCCCAACCCTGCCTGGTTTCATCCCTCTACTTTAAACCATTATGACTGATCCTCTACCCTTCATCTCCATGTGCTACCTTTATTTTGGTTTTCTCTACCCTTCGCCTCCATGTGCTACCCTTATATTGGTTCCAGTTCCTACTTGACCTCTTAAATTTCCTAGATTTGAAACGAGCTGCATGCATTTAACTGATCAACACATTTTGAAGGAAAACGACCGACCGACCGAATGGATGGATGGATGGGTGTCTTCATAAACAAATTTAAAATTATTTTGAAAATTGTTCTGTTTTCTATGGGTAGCCATTGCAACGGTTTTAGGACCGGAGTTGCTCATATCATACATTGTTCGCAGGATGTACGAAGGGACGGGAATATACATGGGCAATGAAAGGCGCACAGACAGACAAAAAGACAGACAGACAGACACACGCACAGGATGGAAGAACGGGCGGACGGACAGATTGGCCGATTGCTGTGACTAAAACATCGGCCTGTCAGTCGTTGGCTTCCTGTATGTCAATTCTACGGACTATATTGTCTAAACGTACATTTGCTTAATAAGTCGGGGAGATCGAAGCGTTACTGTTGCCGAGTCTGCGTGTCGGAACTACTTTTTCGTTACTGATAAACTGCGTTTTGGACAGTTCTTGTTGCATGTTATCATGACCTTCTGTGACTGGAATGGTCCATCTACACAGCGGGGCGGGACTCCAGCCGCACAGTCTCGCCTCAGACCTACGTACCCCGTATACGTCGGGAAATCATGAATTCTTTGGAGGAAGGGCGAAGAGAATCTTCGGAGCGGCATCGACCGTCAACCACGGAAAGGTTCAACTACCCACTGGCCTACGAGCGACGAATGCCTGTCCTGCATATCCGTCGGTTCGAGGGATACCCGGACGCCGGGTCGTTCTCCATCTACTAAGAACTGCTGGACGGTGAGACAACCGTGAGCCATCTGCGGAGAACGTCTCCCCTCGTCGTTCCTCATCCTCAGTGCTACGTGCTTCAGGAACTCTGAACATGCTGTCATCTTTCAAGTCTAGTTGGGAATCTGTTGGTAGGGCCCTGCTTGTGTGCACCAGCTTGCCACTGGTGATCCTTCCAGTTATCTGAGCAATGTTTACCAACGGATAAATGTTCTGTTCTTTGTTCTTAATGACATTTAATATCGTTATGGCCATCGCAGAGAGAGCCTCTGATTTGTTTCTCTTGAAGCGGCGCTTTGTAAATTTCTGATTACAATTACAGACAGACGTACAAAAGCATACAGACAAACAGACTAGCAGAATAACAGACAAAGAGACACATGTTCAGACAAACAGAAAGAGAAACAGACAGGCAAGTAGACAAGAAGACAGACGTGATAGAATTTACACGATTTTATAAAGCCATGATTTTAAATTAGGTATAGAAACCAGACTTTCGACATATCGCCGTTAAATGGCTGGCGCCAGAACGGATGATGATGATGATGATGTTGCTGATGATGATAATAATGGTGATACTGCTGCTGCTGATGATGATGATGATGCTGATGGTGACATGCTACTACAAAAGCGTATACATACCTATATATTGAGAGACCGACACTCAGGCAAATATACATAATTCATATGGATTTACAGACATATACATACATAGATAGGTTAATTTCTTCGTATACATCGCAGTGTTTTGTCTGCGTGTAAAGGTCAAAGGGCGAAGCACGTCCGCATTCCTCCTCTCATTAGCATAATGGACGACATTCTTTGCGTTAACATGCATTGCCTCCAGCCAGAAGCTCCGTCGATCTGTCCATTGCCACAATATTAGAGGCAGTCCCACAAATTCCAGTTTTGCCGTATCTTACCAGTCGCCAACCGAACCCGCGCAGTTCTGTTCCTCAGCCTGCGACGACCCATTCGGCTGCTGAATCTGGCGACCGTTCCATCTCCTCTTAATCGTGGGAGGTCGGAGGCGATGGCCGGCGTTCTACCGCATCACTTACCTGAACGCTTATCGATCCTGACCGGTCCACGCGTGGATGTTGTTTGTTACAGCATCTGCGGTCTCTTTCTTTTCTCTGTTGCGGCTGCAGCTGCGCCAGCCTAAGCAGCCGACCGACGTACGGGCTGCCCGCCCGCCGTCCCTCGCGCCCGCCAGAGCCCGTTAGCATGTAATTTATTGCGATGCGCTACTACGTATAGTCTAACCAATGGACCGATGGCTGCATCGGCTAGCAGGCCAGACCAGCTAAGACTAAGTGGACGTCAAATGCGTTGCATGAACCATAGATATTTATAGTGCATCTAGATCAGGCAATAGACCTATGCCAGGCATTAGACTACACCATAGATCTATATAATATTTCCTGATCAAACCATGCGAGTGAGCGAGTGAATGAATGATTTATAGAGATAGTGAGCCAGTGAGCGATTCAGAGAGTCAGTTAGTCATCGAGTCAGTGGGTGAGCGAGTTTTGCCGCGCTCACCCAAACCATTAGGAACAGAAGTTAATCAGTCTAGTGTGGAAGTTCAGTTTACTGCGGTATTGCATATAACTGTGGTGATCCATAAATAATTAATTTACACAAATACATTAAATATGTATTTACTGACTTTGATGGTCACTGTTGATGCTGTAGTCGTTGCGACTTAGAAATTTCATTTCTCATGCTCATTTATTTCGAATTCATCTTTCGATTTTTCTCAGCAAGATGACGAGTAAAGCTAAACGGATTCTGATCGGATTTAACTTTCGTTGTTATTGACAGTTTTACATGTTAGGGCTACACAGGCCAACTTAAACGAGCGATACTAGCGCAATCCAGTAACCATGCAAACTGTTAACTTTGACGATCGCGTTGCCGCACTGGCCTTTGATTCCATTCTGACCAAAAATTATAGCAAAAATATGGAACAGTAATAATGACAACAGGATTTGTTGAAAGTCCACACGGAAGACATCACTTTATTCAAAATTTGATATTTATTTAATCAACGATTTATCCACAAGATGACTAGAAAGCAATTAAATAATCCGACCCGCTGCAATTCGGTTGCTTTAGCAAATGGGGCTACATCGGAGCTGGATGTAACAGAAATTCAGAAAAAGACTTCAGCGCACATGCGTTGCTGTGCTGCTGGAGCATTCATCCTTTTCAATGGTGGACCATTCCACCCAAAGCTGGTGCAGCATTCTACCCTTGCAGTGGTGGACTATTCTAACACCTGCAGTTGGTGGTTTCGCTCCATCCTAACAACTGGTGAAATACCACTAAAACACTGGTGGACCCCAGGACCACAAAAATTAATGTAACTTTTACGGTGTAGTGACAAGTCCTGGGAGGCAGCAGAGGACGAATACAGCGAGGCTGGCTGAAATGTAGAACCTGGCAGACAAATAACCCGGTCTTGAAAATTATTCTGTTTTCTATGGGTAGCCAGTGCAACGGTTTTAGGACCGGAGATACTTTGGGATTTAAGTTATTGAAACCTTTGAGCTTCATCAAGTCAAGCTTTTGAAATGACAGTAAGAAGCGAGTTACAATTGTCAAGACGGCTAGAAATCAGGGCATTTGCCAGACAAACCAAGGCAGAAAAGGGAATTCAGCGTCTAATCCTTCGGATGTCACGAATATCACTGAATGATAGGTTAAAGTCAACCACGACATCCAGATTACATGACGAACAGCTGCGCTGTGTGATAAAATAACTTAGGTGGATAGATTTCAAGAGTTAAATTTGTTTATTGCTGTATGGTACCAAGGGGTAGAAACTCGGTTTTGGATAGGTTTAAGAGCAGTCTAATTTCTGTCATCCAAGACTGCTTCTGTTAAATACCTCAAAAAAACAGAGCAACAGACTTGAAAGATGGGGAATTTCAAAGGGTATAAAGAGTTGAGTATCGTCAGCGTAAAGATGCTATTGAGGACCGCTTTTACTCAATAAAGCATTACCTGCTTGATTTAGAAAGAGGAAAGTAAGGGACCAGGAACTGAGCTCTGGGAACGCAGCAGGTATGTGGTACTCGGCACGACATTGATCCACCTACTAATAATGTCAAGATGGTGGTACTAAGCACATCCAAAGATATTTTGAGAAGGTGATTTGGAACTGCATCAAGAAGGCACTGCTTGTTAGGCGAAGAATAAGCGAATGACCGGATTTCACCAAAAGTTGAAGGAACAACAGAAGTGTGCGGTGGACAGTCCGGAGACGAAAAACCATTTGATGTGGAATTTCACCTACTGTTGGATAATCGTCCTTGCAGCTCACATTTCTCACGTGCATCCGGTGCCCGAAATTGTAGTGCCAAAGATGACTCATTAAATATCATACCACAGTTTAACACTTTTAAGAAAGCCTTTATCTTTAAAACTTTCTACTGAAAAATAAATAACCAAACCAATATATACGATAACGTAATAGTAATCCTAGCAACTGACTTTTGTCTATAATGTCACTATATCATTGGCATTTCTAACATTTATGAAATCAGGTTCAGCTAAAAGCCTGGGCGGTCTGCTGGGAAGGATGAAGGAAAAAAGGTACATGTGAAAGGGATAAATCTGTAAACCACGAAAACTGCGACAAGCAAATAAGGTCATAAGAATTTTGATGACTATCAAATGGTCGCTAAAGTCTCGAAGACTCAGAAAAGGTCGTCAAAATTTTTACCTACTTTCTGGATTCTTCTGTCAATGTTCCCTTACTCTCAAAACCATGCTGACGCTTTTGATATCTGATGCACGCGCACGCATAAGTTATGCATCTGGCATTGCGGCCTCGCTATGGTTGCTGATCCGTGGATAGCGACAGAGGCATCGACGCAGCAGACCATGAGACTCATCTGTGCAACTGATTAGACCCCAGAGAACAATGGAACACGCATGTTCGAACGTCTCAGGGGTTCAAAACCATACATGTGCATATATATATATAAAATATATATTGTAATATATATATATATATAATATATATATATAATATATATATATATAATATATATATATAATATATATATATAATATATATATATAATATATATATTGTAGCGCGTTGTCTAGAAGTAGTAAAAACACCCGCAGTAATTTAAAATGGCGTATATATTTATAAGCAAAATCGAACTCACGTGTACACAGAAAGACGACCACAGCGGTCCAACGAACAGCAGAATCTTCACAAGACACAGCGTCAACTTCACACAAAAAGGTCATCCACGGCGGGAGACAGAATCAACTTCAAAACACCCTCAAAAGCACATCTCCGGAGTCCGGCCCCTCAAAACAGCAAAACGACCAACAGGGTTAAACCAGAAGCCGACAGAAATCAACTCATACTCGCGCCTATTATAGGCTGGAGTTCCCGCCCGAAATGGAACACTCCTATTCTAACATCAGTTGCAGGTGGCACCTGCAGGCGGCCTTGTAGCCTACCCGCCCCCGCGTGCCACCCCGCAACAATATATATATATATATATATATATATATATATATATATATATATATATATATATATATATATATATATATATATATATATATATATATATATATATATATATATATATATATATATATATATATATATATATATATATATATATATATATATATATATATATATATATATTACCAATACTAACATTGGATGAAAGACACTTTATCGTGTCAGTAAGTCCCGACCTTTGCAGTTCTAATATAGGCTTATTGATGAAAAAGTAATAATTAAATTTTGATTATTTTTGCAGTAATTTTTAATCTGATACATAAACACGGTGATTTTATGAGTAGGCCCTGTGTTTATTGCTCGTCTATTCCGTTGAAGGCCTATTCTAATGCCGAATTGTAGGCCTATTTAAAGTCGATTGCATGCATTGCAACAGCCCTTAGCGTGTACATAACGGAGTGGACTATAAATTACTGAGTAACTACTAATAAAAAGTACACTCTCGCAAAACCCCTCAAAATTATCAACGATATAGCGCCCAGAGATACAGAGAGAAATAGCTGCATACCAGCGCAGAGTGGTCCAAATTTTAAAACATTCATGTTGAAACCTGCCATTGCCATCAATATATTACAAACTAATATGGTAAAAATTTCAATCAAATTGAACAGTATTTAGGGGTGGCGCAAATCGATTAAAGATTTCTGGGTATTTATATGCAACCGTAGATGTCTGGGCGTTGGGGCCTACCACTATACCTTATTATGCGGCTTCAGGGCAAACAAACTAGAATCCTTAAATAAACGTTACAAAGTATGTATTATAGTGTGTGATTTAAACTGTAAACACTCGCTTACTGTAAATAAAGTAGTAATTAGTTAAATCCACAAATTGCGAGTTCAGTAACAGATTTGCCAATTCAGATTGTTACAGTATTCAATATTCAATGTTTGATTCCGGCTAGCAAAGTCCTTCATTTTCATAACACGGTCACTGCTAGTCATTAGACCTACACATTATACTTGTGGCTTACAGCCTTACAATGTACCTACCTCGATTGCTCTACAAGTTTTCACTCTCTATATTCAACCGTAGCACTTAAATAAAGTGTTGAAACGAAAATTATCCGATAGCTGCTTTTGGCTAGAAAAAGCTTGCGAACTATTTACTAATTACTACAGAGGGGCTAAACCAGTATATCGGGACTGGACTGTCAGTTAGTACAGAGCAAACCGTTATGTTGAAGAAAGTCATTGCATGTCGTGAATTCCGACGAAGTTGTTTCCAATACATGCACGAAAGCCAGCGCTCAGGGCAATTTTGCCTCTGATATAAGATGGGACGAATGTAAGTTAGATTATTATTTAATTTAAAGCGACGCACAATATTCATGTCGATTCCCTCATGAGACGTGGGAATACAGAAAAAGAGGCATTTACAAGATGCTCAGAGGATTAGCCATGCAAACGTTTATAGCCTAATCGACGTGTTTTGCAAGAGATCATTTGTACGCTCGTTGGCAATCGCACAAGGGGTCGTCCATTAAGGACGTGCACATTGGGGAAGGAGGGTTTGTTTACACAAATGCGGACAAAAAAGCACAAGAAAGAGGGTTATGCTGAATGCAGATGTCCGAATCTAAATTTTGAAGAATACTGTAGTTATTTCAGTACAGCCTGTGCCTTGAACGCGAACTTCAATCAGACAGCAGTCTGTACTGTATTGGATCTAACAATCAGAGTCGCTTTGCTGGACGCAGCAGTGTCTAAGTACTTCACTGTGCACACATTATTCGGGAGATGGCGCCAGCATTATTATCACGCAACCCAGTTACGAAACCAGTTCGTGGACAACGAGTAGTCTCTGCGAGCAGAGTGTCACGTCTGCTTCGAACACGCTCGGAGAAAACTCCGTTAAGATATGGAACAAAAGCGGGTAGGGAATGATAAAATTAATACAACTGATTAATTTATATGCACTTTTTTCTATAACAGTCGTCGGATATCGTGCGCGCAGTGGTTCCTCTGTGTCTGCTAAGAAGTTAACCTCCACTGAGAAACATTTGATTTATTTCGTGTTACACTGCATTTTACTGGCAAATATCGTAATCGTAATGGTAAACAAAAAAGTAGGCCTACTAAAGCTAAGCTAATGGCACCAACTTATTCACGCTGTGTCAAATCACAGGGGTTGTCCAGAGCCAGAGATACATTATGAAGAACAAGATCCGGCTGTCGGAATACCAAAGTGAGAGGGAAAATGATATAGGATCTGTAACGATGGGTAACAGTGAGTTTCTTATAAAATATGATATATTTCGTATTCTTCGTGTTTCTAACTCGGCGTCGTGGTAAAATGGTATAGAATATGGTTTAATTTGAATAATAGTTATCGTTAAATCGAACTACTTATATATGCCATTGTTTACTCCCTATTCATTTTTTACTCTCCATTCGAGACTACAGGCTCTGGTTTCAGGTCTTAACAGATTATACTCCGAGTAAACTAAACACAGTAGTGGAACAGCCACAACAGCGTCGAAGTGTCACGTGACGACATTTTTCCGGTTGCTGAAGCGACGACCGGAAGTCACATGTGACTGATTTAGTTTTGGATTCTGGGGTTGAAGTTTGAATATTTAAGGGTTTAGGAAAAGGAAGAAGTGATTAATGGCTGCAAAAATACGGCAGAAGACAGCGGCCAATGTGGCGGAAACGGCGTCGTTGTCTCTTAATGAACGAATCCTGAAAGAGTGTCACACGCTGTACACAGACCCCGAAAATGGTACGAAAGTTGCAGCCTTTACTTAGGGCGATGGTGCGTAGATTTACGTGGCACTAATATGGTGACAGACAGTAGAGTGATAGTAAGTGGAAGATAGTCTTTAAAATGTTGCACTGTTCAGTTGTAAGCGAATGTGGTTGGGAAATAACAGAGTCCTGAACGTAGAGTAGGTAGATAGTAATAAAACAACGTTAAATGCCATGTTGACAAAATTTCTGCTGCGTTGCTTAAGCGAAATGCCAACATGGCGACCTAGTTCTTTTATGCCTGATTTTGGTATCTACTTGATCCTTGCATGTTTAATTTAGTTGTGTGGTTGGTAGCGTGGTTTACCTGTGGTCTTACGATTTTGGATTTAAGTCTGCCAGTGTGACACTGTATGCATTGCTGAAGAGACCATGGATAAGTTGTTTACAGACAGTAACTGACTGTTGCTAAGAAGTTGATTTTGCATACACTGGAAGGTTTGTAGCAATTCTTGTAATACTGACCCTGAACTTCTCATGGAATTTCAGACAGGAAGTTAAGAGCTTGACAAAAATGAATTGAAATTTTGGAAACTGACAAAGGACCAGCCAATAATTTGGGTGTGTGGAATTTGATACAAGCTGTCATTTATTGGCCTTTGGCACTGAAACTGTTTTGGAAGAAAGGACTAGCTTTGTTTTATCCTTGTGTTTAATTTCTATATAAACATCATTCTTCATTTGTCTGTTAGGTTTGATTAAAATTGCCGAGAGTGTTGGGCTGTCCTTACTTGCGCCTCGCAAAAAGATCACGGTTCTGCTTATAGGAAATCATTCAGCTGGAAAAAGTAGTTTCATCAACTGGTGAGGGTCTCATGCAAGTGGAATTAGAATTATGATAGCATGTTTAACCTTTTGACTGCCATAGGCACAGTTGTGCTACATCAGTAAACTTTGCATACTTGCCGCATGGACACTGTTTTACACGCAATACTGTTCTCTTAAAGGTGTCTTAAGTTATGTGTAGAAGTCATTTTTTCCCATGGACTTTAATGCAGTGTATTGCCTTGTTTTTATTTTTCTGCCCTGTGTTGCCCTACTGTTTTTCTGGTTTTTTCCAGATGTGTTACTTCATTGACTTTGTTGTCCAGACTTTGTACATTATGTGCATATAATTTACAGTTTGTTTTGACAAGAAATTAATTGTGTGAATAAACATAGTGTGTTTCTTAGTGTTTATGCATACTCTTTTTTGTCTGTTAAATACTTTTCCTAATCCATTTCTTGATTTCCCCAGCAATGGTTAGTTTTCTTTGGAACTATTTTAATCGCAGGCAGAAATTTTATATTTGGAATGGCATAAATAATTTAGCAACAGCCCCACATCTTGGATTTGGGGTAGCAGATTGTGGTTCATTTTATAGGTATGTTGAAGAACATGTTCAGAAGACAGGAGTGGCAATTGAGACTCAAGGATTCACTTTTGTCACTAGTGGACGCAAGCGAGAATCCTTAACGGTGAGTTGCAACTAACATTAGGTCGGATAGTTCATAATATCTGCTATGAGATGACTTCTGCCACATGAGACCTTGTGATCTCTTTTAAATCAGTTTCATTCGATTGCAACCTATTTACATTATAGTATATTTTTACAATATGTGCCTCTGCTTTAAGGGCACCTGCTTTCAGAGGAATATGTAATACCTGAAAAATTTAAGAAATTGGGCTCAATGCTAAAAGAGTACCAGGAGTTTCGCATGAATTTGCTGAATTGTTCTTGCTTTCGAAAGTTTTCTCCTCAGACTGAATATTTCCACTTACTCGCTGAAGTAGTTTTGCCTGCCAGTAGAAACGTGGCATATCTGTGTTTTTATAACAAAGCCATGTTCAATTTGCATTTCAGGGAAATGCTACACTTCACTTGTATCCTCATTTTGAACCACTGCGAAGCATAGAAGGTAAAAACACACATGGCTTCTCCATTGATCAATATATGAAATGATAAAACTAGTGCTTTGTCAAGTTTATTATATGTCCATGGCAGCTCAAGCAGTAAGGGCAGTGAAACTGAAATGCCATACTAATTACAGTAATAATTATAACAATAATAATATTAACAATAATGTTAATAACATTGATAATTATTACATGCTTGAACTTTCCTTATACAATACAAGAAACATTAACTGCTTTGCTAGGTCTTTGATCTCTTTCAGTTCTACCTGGAAAACTTCTTTTCTGCTTTGAAAGTTAGACATAAAATAAGTGCCTTTACCAATCTGAATTTATGAATGTAACAATGTTAATATCTTAGATGGTGGTAGGGATTATCAATGGATGGCTTGATAATAGTCAGACCAACTACTGAAGCTGTTACCAATTTTAAATAGGGTCAGATGAAATATTTATATACTATGTTAAAAATGAGGACTTCTAATGTTTTGTCTAACCCATACTTCTATGACATTTTAAAAATGGACCAGCCTACCTGGACTACTACCTGGAATAAGCTGATGATAACATAACCAACAGATACCACATGTTATGTAGATTATTTGTATCTTGTAAATATGCAGTAATATTTGATGGGAAATGGGCCAACTGCTTACTGAATTTTCAATTCATAACAAATGCATAAATATTATGAATGGTGTACAGTGCAAAAGCAGAGAAATATTAATTAATTAATGATTAGTGACGACTGTATTTCAGGTAATGCTTGGCATATGTTTTCAACAGGTATAAAGTGTAATGTGATGTAAGGAGAATTTCTAGAGCATCTTGATTAGTCGCTTGTAGGGTGCTTCTGTCAATAGAAGGAGTGCCAAAAGATAAGGTACAAAAGAAAATTAGCCAGATATGTGGCTGATATTAGCTGGCAGTCTCAGTAGGGGCCACCATTTTAAAGAACATACTAGTATGTGTACCTAGTCAGAGGTTAGGTAGAATTATTTTGTTGGCATTTATTGATTTTACGGATAGGTCAACTGTTAAACAATCTACTGACACGGTTAATTCATTAAACTCGCTTATCTATGTACTCGTGCTTTTCTTCAAATTGCTTTTGTTTTGTAATAGTCAGTGGACTACTTTGCAGGTGTTGTAGATTACCTTGCAACTGAAATTTCCACATCAAAACAGAAGAAGTTTAGCCTAGTCACTTTTGTGGATACACCTGGACTGGTGGATGGAGACATGAAATATCCGTTTGATGTCAACAAAGCAATTCTCTGGCTAGGTAAAGCATCGTCAGAATCTGTTGTTAGGACAAATCTCCTGAATTTGACTAGTTCTGTCTGTAATAAAATTATTTTCACAGTTACCTGTTTTATTTGTCAAATGCAGGTAATCTTATGCAATGACTTTTATAGCTCTGTTATCATGATGCGTTGAAGAAGCCTCGTCAAAATCTGATAGGTCAGAGAAACCAGAAATCAGGCTACCTTGGGTAAGCAAGTTAGATGAGTCTTAAGTTTAGACCTGAATGGCATTAAAAAACTGCCAGACTGCACAGAACTTGGCATTGAATTCCAAAGTTTAGGGCCAGCCACCAAGGAAGCCTGAGAGCCCAGTACTGTACTGGTATGAGGCACTGCAAGAGTAAAAGTTTCTCCTGGTAAAAATAGACATATGATACAGGGATTCCACTTTGTGGTAAATTTTAAACAATATGTAAATGAGATGTGCTACAATAGGGTGAATGTGAGACACTGGGTATTACAAAAGTAAGTAATGCTAATGACTAGGTGCAGTTAGGTCTAAGGCCTGCAGTGATTGTGTTATAATAGCATTTATTGATCACTCCAAAATAAACTGAGTCAAAAGCTCAAACTTGGATTAAAAAAATTATAAATTCTGTTCTGAAGATTACCAAATTTGTTGCTGAATATATTACACTTTCAAGCAATGTTTTGCTATTTTTAAATCGTTTTCAATGTTAAATTTTTGCTTTCCATATTTGGCAGGTGATTTGGCGGATCTCATCTTTGTGTTCTTCGATCCGATTGGGCAAGCTTTATGCAAACGAACTTTAACCTTGGTAGAACTGTTGAGTGAGAAACATGCCGAGCGAATGAAGTTCTATCTGAGCAAGGCAGATGAAGCTGGCCATGAGGCAGACCGTCAGGTATAACAGGGCTATTGCCGTTACTGATGTGAGATTATTGCTGTCATTGTTAAGTTTATCGGTTTAATTAAGTAAGTAAGCAAGTAAAGCATTTATTAACACGTCATATGTCCATCAGCTGGGCAAGGAATCGTTGGCATTTATCGGTTTATAGTTGTTATTTTTATGGAGTTAGTTGGAATTTTCATATGGTTACTGCTGCTACTTTTATGGTGTTAATAAAACAGTATTTGTTTCTTGCTACAGTTATTCAGTGTCTGCTGCTGTAACATTTTTATTTTGCAGTTATTAGTTTATTGCTTTTATTTAATTCCTTTGTTGAGTTTACTGCAGTGTTTTATAGGGTTACTGCAGTAGGAAACTGTAGTTTTATGGCATTTTGATCTAAAGTGGATTGGGTTTTACTTGTACTGTATTGTGCCATTGCATTAGATGATTGTATGTGTGACTATGCTTAATCCTTTTTTGTAGAATATAAATATTAGTTTTAACTAAAATTCAACATGGTGTATTGTTTTGGTCCATTGTGTTTAAAATCAGAGAGTGATGATGCAGATTGTTCAGGAACTTTGCAAACGTCCTGGTCTGAACAGAACAGGATTTGACATGCCAACAATATATATTCCAAATCCCTCTGGTAAAGTAAGTCTTGCCATTGCTTGCTGAATGATTTATTGTTTTTAGTGATTGATCAATCATAGCTGGAACCTGCCAGTATATTATATCTCTGTATAAAAAGTAACAATTTGAAATTGAAATAGTAGTTGAAAATAGCAGTGAATGACCATATTCACACTTATAATCACTTCTGATTTCATTTGAAGCAATACTCTACAAATTTGCAGAACAGATTGTTAAAAACGTGCATTAATATTGGAGTCGATGCCTGAACACCTGAATTTGATGAACAAAAGAATAACTGGAAAATGATGAATGGAAAATGAATAAATAATGTATACAAATGAATGATAAGCCAAGTAATGAATGCATTGTCAAATATACACTGGAGCCTTATTATAATGTGACTCGTATAACAGCAATTCTGATATAGTGCAGTTGGATATAATTACAGATCCAAAATTTAATTCTGATCTAGAATGTGATTTCATAATGACTAAATCTCGTTACAACATGGTGCTTGCTATGACTGTCAAGTTTAATAGTATAACAAAGTTTCAGCATAATATAGTAATGAGCAGATGATATACTGACTTGTTAAAAAAAATAGGTCTGACTTAATGGATGTAAGAACAGCTGTCTAATACACTGACTGACTGACACGTTGAGTTTCTGACTCAAGTAACCTTGCATGTTTTAGCCAAGTCGATGTATGAATCAAATTGAAGACGTGTGTAAGGATATTGAAAAGACGATTAATCAGACAGTCCAGAACACGCTCAACTCACTGGAGAAGGACTGTGAAAACATAGCAACCTTAGTTGAAGAGAAACTGCAGCTTGACAGGTTACTCATTTTCTAGCCAGTTAATTTTCTGAGTGTTAACTGATTAATCTGACAAAGGTTAACTTTAAATTGTACAATTGTCTTTTGTGACTGTGTATGTTTAAACCTTGTTATATGTATTGATCACAGCACACATTTGAATTAATTTTGGTGCCTTCTAACTTTTAGCAATAAATTTGATTGGCTTTAATTGCGTGTAGTAAATTCTGTTGATTTTGATGATACTGCTGTTTGAATTTGCAGTGAGGCATGTTCCTACAATCTGCGTTCCTGGACGAAGGGTGTGCTGTTCTACATTCTTGGTTCTTTGTTGCCATTGCTCCTGCTGGTAGATTTTCTTATGAATGACACTGTTTCTCAGGAATTGATCAGCAGCGTTCTTGGGACATCCATTCATGAAACAGTTCTCCTTTATCTGGTTTGTTGACTAGCTCTTAACTTTTCATTGATTCAGTTTTCATGCATATTCATGTCATGGATAACATCTTGACTGAAAGAAACAGATTGAAAGCACAATGTTTGTAAGTGACTGAAAATTTCTACAGTGTCCTCAAGTACCTCTTAAAAGTGCTCCTAACTAGCCTATGATGATAGCACAGATGTCACTGACACAGCACTGCTCCTGGCAGTGTTTTTCAAAAAGTTGATTGCCAATGAATATTGTTGAAGAGTTACTGGAGTTGATCCCAATAAAGAGCACAACCACAGGTAGAAGTTTAGTAAGCCAAAGATTGTATCGAAAGGGCTGAATTACCTTGAAATAAACTAGCATCCTTGGCTACTGATGGAGCTTCTGCAAAGCTCTCAGAGTTTGGGTAGTTGGTCTTCTGAAGGCAAAACTTAATAGCGACACCCAGGTTGGCCTCATCCTTGCAGATACAGCCTGATACTGATGCCCTGATCGAGGCAAAACACTGCCAGACTGGTGGCAAAACTCAACATTTGTAAACACCACAAGCTTTTCTTAAATGCTTAAATGGAAAGATTAGATATCCTGTTGTGAAATAATTACATAATTACAAGATTAATTTCTGTAAGTAACGTTTTTTTCTTCCTCATTTTCAGTTTAATTTATGCGTTTTTTACTTTTACATTGTTTGAGCCTTTGTTTGACCCTCGGATCCATTTGAGCAAACCCCTAATTTAAAATAATGTTAATGAATGTGTGACTATGCATTAATCATTTTATAATTTTAAATATGTACCCTGGTAAATGAATGAAAGTGTAGTTATTTTAATTTTGGATTATGAAAATGAAGGAGTTAATCTGTTTTTGAAAAATGAAGTAAGATGTAAAGTAGTGATTTACATGAGTTAGAAGAAGTGCTCAGTCTCTTAAGCTAGCTGTGAAGCAGGATGGGATCCTCAAACATGTGTCCATGTTACAACCCAAGTGCTCTATCTAATTTGGCTACTGAGTCCCATAGGTAAGTTGTAGTGACTGAGAAGATCATTTTCAGAAGCAAACCTCAAGAGGTAGCCATAGGCACGAAGTAAGGAGTTAGCAAATTCATGTTCATAGCCTTGATGTAGAGATTGGGTTGCCAGTCCTCTCCAGTGTGGTCCAGTGTTTCCATTTGACAGTGGACGTGTGCAATTGATGTACTGGGGTTTAGCTGAATTCACTAGAGGGTGCTTATGAAACAGACATCTTAAAATATCTTACTGTCTCATATTGGTGTAAATGTAATTGTTTCCTTGTATTGTTGACTTTAGCAAACAGGGTGTTGCCTGTTTTGTAGTTCTGGGTCATGTTATGGGTTTGTATTTAGTTGTATTAAATGCAGATTTTAAAAAAATAAATTTATGAACATGCATCAGCTATTTTTAATGGATTTTTGGCAGAAACCAGTGCGTGGTATGTGGCTTGTAGTTCCGAAAGCCTATCACACCTACCTTTGGACGGTTTTGGTTCTGCTGGTCATCTTCTTCTTCTTGTTGGCAAAGTTTGCTTCTAAGTAAATATTATTGGTTCTTTTTTGACTGAGTGGTGGAGAATGAAGCAGCAAGACCTTCTGGCAAAGTTGTGGTCTGCTATGCTTCATAGATTAATATGTTGTATGAGTGGTGATTTCAGTAGCATGCATGACTGAAGCTACTTTGGGGAGTTTTAATAAAGTTGCACTAATAAATTCCTGGTCTGATTATTTGTGTCAACGTAAGAAACTGTTTGCTTAGAATTAATTTTTAAAATTACCATTTATTTTCGAAATAATGACAATTATTCTGCAATGGTAGAGTGATTACGGTTGAAGCTTTATGTGCATTAACAGTACGCTTTTCTTTTAAATGAGCTGGACCTACTGTATGGAATAATTTACTCCTTGCTCTCTGCCTACTGCCGTATTAAATTTGTTTTAAAAATGCATTCACCAACCATTTAGGCTGACAGTATGTATGATGATTATAAGTTATGTATTCAGTTTTAACTGGCACGGGTGTTAGTTAACATTTTTGGTTTTGTTTATGATGTTCTGTTGGTGGCGATTGAATGAATTGTGTTTAAATGTGAACAAGTCTGATCATTTTATACACAAACCAATTTATGTTTTTGTTTAGACGTAAACCAACGCTTTCTAGGCGTCAGAAACGAGATCTTTCAGAAAACAAAGACTTTGTTCGAAATTATGCCAAAGGAAAAAAGGTGTGTATATTATTTAATATGTTAGACTGCATATTTTACTTAAATTGTCAATTTGTGACATGTGCAAGCTATTTAAAGGTTGTCTCTCGACTTTGCATGCACAGGTTGTCCCTCGCTTTCAGTGGCCGACAATTCTGTGAACTTCCCGCTCCACTTAGTTTATGCAAGTTTTGTTCTGTAAGGCAGGTTATTTAATTAATTAACAGCTACTTATATGGTGCTAAATTCCTGCAACCCAACTTGTACCTTCATTTAAAGGGAACACTAAGCAGGATAACTGCTATCTAAACACGTGGTTTACTAAACCACGTTTCAAGGTTATTTAAAGGTTATTATAAAACTAAGGTATGAAGTAGTCCCTGTCAATAAATGTTCAGTTTTGTTGTATTGATATTGTAGCAAACGTTGTATAAAGAATATCTTCAGCAAAGTGTTGCAGAGCATGATCTTTGACCCTGATGTAGTCAGCCGAACTTGACAACTTTTGACCTTCACTGAAGGAACCTTACCTGGGAACTTTGGTGAAGCTGAGTTTATTAACTTAACCTTAAAGATGTGTGAGCTACACAGGCTCTTAAATAGAGAACTACTGAATGTCTTCAGACTAGCAAATTTCCTTGGATTGTGGAGCATAGCATGGTTGCAACCTTTCGATGACCTTTTTGTTGTTAATAAAAGTGATCTGTGCTAAATTTATTACAACTTATAAATTTGTTAATGTCAGCTATCATTACCTTACAGCAGTTCAACTTCATTTAGTTTGTGTTACTTGATTTTTAAAGCACAATTTTGCATTTAGCTGTGTGCATGTACTGAATCACTGTTACAGTGAATTTTGTTGGTTGCAATGAATTTTTTCACATTGAAAATTTTTGATAATATTGATCAGAGGTTGACCCGTGATAGTGATGGACAATTTGTTGGACGTGGAAGTGGTTGAATTGTTACTACTCTCATATCAAATGCTAATCTAAGTTGTACTTTAGGTACTTTAGGCAAGTTGCTTGCATTGTGCTGAATGTGCATAGTCTAAAATAACTTACATGTTCCGTTTTATAATGCATTTATTTTTGTATTGTGTTTAAATGTGTGCACTGCTTAAGTTTCTAATTCTGATCGTTGCCACAGTGAGACCTTCATTATTACTGTCATCGTCTGGAAGAACAGAATCCAAAACAGGTTTAAATTCCCGTGTACTAATGTTGTTTGAATCTCTTTGGTATGTTTTGATTTAAGTGTGACATAGGCTCAAAAGATGTAATTACATGGTATCCACAGTTGGTTGTTTCATGGTAAGAAAAGGATAATTTACTGGTTTATACAAACTTAGAAACCTCCGATGTGATTGGTTATTGATAATGATGAAGATATACTTGTTTTAAGTACTAACTTTATCATATTATCAGTTAAGAATCACTTCAGAGGTGTTTAAAAGTCCTTACATATGAGTAAATGGCCTTTCATATAGCCCCGTTTCAGCTCCTTGAACTGGTATTTAAATGCCTAAATACAATTACAGTGCAATTCACTTAAGACGAAAACGGATAGGACAAAATATCGCTTAGTACGAAATAACAAATTGGTCCGTTCCGATATTAATCGATAATAACGTTAAATTATTCTCTTAAGACAAAACTGATAAGAAGAAAAGATCGGTTATTACAAAAATGGTTTTCGGTCCCGTGAATTTATTTCAGTGCCAAGTCCGTCGCATAAGACGAAATGTTGACGGAAACACAACAGCTGCAGCTTGCAGCAAGGTTTCGGGTTCGCATTTCCGTAAACGCCTAAATAGTTTGACAGCGTCCGTCTTTGATGAATGTCACCATTTGAGGAATAAGATAGCGTACATGTTTAAACTGTAACTGGGTGATTGATTACCGGTAAGAGACTCGCAGGTCATAGCATGAGGCATCAAAATGCGCTGGTGCATGAGACCATAGATATCAAAATTGCCATAATGATGCCTATGTATAGGAAGTAAACTTTTATAGCTGTCTTCACTAATGTGGCCATTTCATTCGTGGGTATATTTTGTCTAACAATGAAGGACATTAAGCCAGTCATGTGGCACATTATGGTATTGAGATATGTAACCACAGTGGAAGTGCCCTATAGCTAGACGCATTAGATAGTTCGAATATCTTAGCCAGATTAATGCCTGCTGTTATCAGACATATATCTAACTTTCAAAACTCTTCTCGAGTAACCTAATATCCTCGTTGACAAGCCTTTACCATATGGCGAAGACATTCGTCAATGGTCAGCGCCTTGCAAACTACAGCGGCATCCGCCCCAAATCAATCAGCACGTACATTTACATGCGATGTACCCTCATTCAAAGGCTTCTCGCTGTTTGACTCGCCCATCCCTCTCCGAGAACGAACGATTAGGATTCGCTGTCGAAATAGAGTCGTAATGGAATGTATCGGCCTTAGCCCTTTCATAAAACCTTAAATTACCCCTCGCTTGCTGGGCCAGCGTGAAACAGACCAGTGGTTTACTTTCGTGTCTAAAAAAATGGCCACTAAAGTTCGTAGCCTACGGTGATCGGCCGCCTTTCACTCAAAACATTCTTCTTTCAAAGATCCTACCCTGACACCCCTTCTTCCTCTTATCTCCCTCTCCGCTCCAATCCCAAACATCACCCACCGTAGCTGCCAGCTGTCTCTCTGCCTGATTTTGGATCTTGACCTGGAACCGAACCCTTTCTGCCTATCGATTTTATTTTGACTGAGCGCCTGTGAATAAGCTGGTCCCCGCGGTGCGGCTTTCGTTGGGCGCTGTAGAAATCTCGTAATTACGATTACGATCATCTGCAGTAATGCGTCATTTGCTGCTGCATGACAAGTCATTTAAATGCCTAAATACGAAATTATGCATACACAGAAAAGCTGTGATCTGATGATTTCTGATTTTGTGACATCGTATTTAGACGGCGCTATTGCAAACAATCTGGTAACAATTTGTTAATATCAGCTATCAGTTGCATTATTTCAAGTTAGCTGTTTAGAAATGCTCAGGTGTCATGTGAAAGTTTCTGTCATTTATGTAGTACTGTCTCAACTAGTGTAATATTTACTGTGTATATTTTCATCTATTGTTCATGATCTGAGCTGGTTACCTTATCACCTTTGTATTAAAAGATGAATTTGATGAATTGATTTAGTTAGGTTAAAATCCAATAAATCCATTGGCTGAGGTATGCTCAATCGTCTGGAATCCAGGTTATTCAAGCGAATGCTTAGTGTTTGATGCTGTTTGTTACAAATGCATTCTTTGCAAGGACCAACCAAATTAAACTATATTTTGTCAGTTGATCAAGTTACTTTGTCTAATGAACTTGTGAGAAATTGAGTGCTGCTTGTGTTCATCCTTTTGTGTATGTGAGCCAAATAGTAACAGGGATGTGACTGAAATGTGGTTTAGTAAACCATGTGTTTAGTTAGCAGTTCCTGCCTAGTGTTCTCTTTAAATGAAGGTGCAAGTTGGGTTAGACATTTTAATATCAGGAAGTTAGCACAATATAAGTAGCTGTTAATTACTTAAATAACCTGCCTTACATAACAAAACTTGCATAATCGAAGTGGAGCGGGAAGTTCGGAGAATAGTGTCGGCCACTGAAAGCAAGGAAAGGAACAACCTATGCATGCATAGTCACCAAGAACACTAATACCAGAGGCGCCAAGGCGCCGACCATAGGGGCCCCTGGGCTGTGGTAGTAATTTGGGACTGGGGATCAGATGTGATCAAGATGTAGCCCAGATGGGTGGCCTGACAATAATGTCCTGAGACAGAATGTCCTGATGACAAAAGGTCACCTGACAAAATGTCCCAAGACAAAATGTCATGAATGGCATGAAAAAATAATTGATATATGTCCGTAGAGTATACTGAAATAATTCATTTTAATGCAGTGATATTGTCTTGGTCTCAGCATATGATTGTCTATCAAAGCCACTTATTTTTAACAATCCAGGCAGATGAAGCCAATATATCACTGTCAGGCACGTGAGGACATTGTTTAAAAATCAAACAGAAGTCTAGCATTCATGCAGAAGGAAATAGATGGTCAAGCAGTAGAGAACAATGGTGTAAACATGTGTGAATTATTGGACAGGCCCAGCTAATTCTTCCTACTTCCTCAACACACTGGAGGTAACTGGTGTAAGAGGCATGTGCAGGCAATATTCATTGAATATATCAATAACCGCATATTGTTCTGCACTGAATTGTATTTGTTTTGGGATCTAGTCTAACCCCCATATTTGTAAAGCATCTGAAGACCTATTGGTACCGTCTTGCTTTTGTTTTCTGACCGCTGTGACTGATCCACCCCTAAAATTCCTCACTCAGCTGATGGACTCAAGGCATGTTAACAAAATGTCTTACTTGCTACTTAATCTGAGAATTTCTACTGCACCACTATAATAATGCTCAAGCAAATCTATGCTATCTAGTAACTTTCATAGCATCACTGTAATAATGCACTGGGCATCGATCACAGAATGCTGCTATAGTAACAGGTGGGCAAAGTGCAGTCTGGGATGTTTGGTTCAAATCCTGAGGAGCAACCACCACCCAGTTAACCTTCTTACCCTTCCTACTCCTTTCCCTTGAAACTCCTTTTCTTCCTGCTCTAGAGACAAGAGTTCTTTGATGACAAAAGCTGGTCAGTAAATCTACCGTGCAATTCGTTTATAAAGTTAATTGATGAAAATATTTGGGTAGCTCAAACTATGATAAATTTGAATGACAACTCCTATAATGCCTTTCTCCTTCGAATGCTAAGAAAAGCCGCAGCCAATGAGATTCCAGATTGTTGTACAAGCTGCAATCTCATTGGCTGCGGCACTTCGCGTTGGATCGAGAAACGCATCATGAGACAGACAGACAGACAGACAGACAGAGAGAGAGGCAAAATTATACTCCCTCAATGCCTTTCTCTAACGGACTCTGCAAGCAGTCTGACTGAATGCTAATGTCTCTAGTCTGGGGCCAGCGACAGAAAAGGCACGCCTGCCGAGAGCTTTTCTTGTCCACGGAATAGTCAGATTTAGACGGCTAGAAGACCTGGTCCAGTAGAGATAAGTCTTGGGAGCCAGTACAGAGTGAAGATAGCGAGATTGGGTGAAATGTAGAGTCTTGTATTGAACATTATGCGCTTTTCTACGGGCAACCAATGCAACGGTGATATATGATCATATTTTGGAGTTCTAGTGATAGCTCTTGCCACTATTAATACTACTACTACTACTACTACTATTACTACTACTACTACTACCACCACTACTACTACTACCACTACCACTACTACTACTACTACTAATAATAATAATAATAATAATAATAATAATAATTAATAATAATAATAGGTAACTTCTAATGCGCCGATGTATAATGCACAAGGAATCAACCGATGGCGCACCAAAGCCAAACCACAACCAGGTCAATATCCAGAAGACTAGTCTACAAGACAGAAAGGCAGCTCCTTTAAAACGCAGTCGCCTTCTAAAATTTTCAATAAATTTGAAGTAAAGTTCATTAACTTGTTTTTATTCGCTTATATCTGTATTCATTCGGATTAACCTTCTCGCATCTAACTTTTGCTGGAAATCTTTTTAAAACTTTGTTTTGTCAGTTTATTTTAGGTAGCAACATAGTTTCAACACAAACATTGTAGTAATGTGAACAGCTTTACTGCAACAATAGGTGTTACTCTACTGTTACTCTACGTCTTCTACCCCCAGGATTCTACTTCTATCTTCTATTCTTCTCTTAGGACTGTTCTTTTTCGCCGAGGTTGGTTTGGGAGCGCTTCTGAGTAGTTTTCTTGAAGGGGCGCTATATAAGTGTTCTGTATAAATAAATAAATAAACGTGGCTTTGGTATTATTTTTGAGGTAGAGTAATGTGCCATGATAGAACGTTTTGAAAAATCATGCTAGAATTTTTATTACAAACGTTATATCTTAAAATAATACCAAAAACAACGTCTCGGGAAAACGTTGCACTAACGCGGTTCTTACATTTCTACACGTCTGTGCTTTAATGATTTAGCTGCCTAAAATAAACTGAGAAAGCAACGTGTAATAAACGTCTCCCACAAACGTTAGATGAACTTGCGATAACGTCATAATGAAGCCTAAACAACGTTACGTTAGGCCATGGACTCCTCTATAATAGCACAGCTGTGCTATTATAGAGGATTCCATGGTTAGGCCTATATTAACTGTAATGTTGCATTAGCGTTTGTGTAAAACGCTTTATTAGCGTAACAAAGACTGACGAAACACAAACACAGCTATGATAGATGAGTCCATGGTTAGGCCAATATTAACTGTAATGTTGCATTAGCGTTTGTGTAAACGCTTTATTAGCGTAACAAAGACTGACGAAACACAAACACATCAGCTGTTAGGCTAACGTAAAGATGACGTCAAAGTGACGTTACATTATTGTTATTGTAATATTGTTAACGTTTGTGTAAACCTTTTATCAGCGCAATAAACACCGATAAAACAGAGTTTAATCAGCGTTTCACACAAACGTTATACCAACCATTACGCTAACGCTTAAATAACCCCTAAACAACGTTACATTGTCGTTATTCTAACGTTCCTCTAATATTTGTATTTAAGCGTTTAATCAACGTAAAAAAAGTGACAAAACAATGTTTAATAAACGTTTTATGCAACGTTAGATCAACATATCCGCAAACCATATTTCAACGTTATCTGGACGTTTTGTGTTGCCTGGGTCACCAGCTCGTAACCATGCTTAGTCGAAAGAATCAGTTTCAATAGTATATTCATGTATTCGAAAAGGGCGATTAGGTCCGTTCAGATCGAATAGACAGCCATAGGCAAATAGGACGAAGAGACAAGTTACGCTAACAGATCATTACGTTACAAGAACTGACAAGTTACATTAACAGATCCAGCGGCTCATTTAACAACCTAAATATGACTGCCAGTGGCAGTAGGAAAACGGCAACTAGCAAGAACCAGTTTCTCACCTTTGGATTGAAAGCACAATACAGATCATAGTTTTAAAAAGAAAAACGTAAGACTACAGTCGTATCAAATTGCGTTAGTGCGAATTTAGGACGTACATGAGCAAAAAACCTTTTCTTTCTGATTTCTGTAGAGGTGTTTTCGGTGGATGTATTGCCGTTGTTGTGTAGCTTTACACGGTTTCAAGTGGGTTACATTCGAGCCTTACGACGAGAAGGTGGATGCTAGCTAGTGATTTACCAGTTACAGTGGAGTAGGATGCAGAGGAGTGCATGCCTGGTTTCAGGTGCATCCTTCCCCAATCATCACCCTAAGCACAGCATGGGTCGATTAACTTAAATCAGTCATTATGCTCCTGAGCTAATTGTGTACAAGACTCTACATTTCAGCCAACTTCACTCTATAGGCCTACTAACTCCCAAGACTTGTCTCTACTCGACCAGACTGGCTGTCTAAATCTGACTATTCCGGGGACAAGGACAGCTCTCTGCAGGCGTGCCTTTTCTCTTGCTGGACCTCGTCTCTGCAACTCTTTCCGGCAAACGTTCGCTCTGCAAAGTCTGTTTTGCCCTTCAGATCTCGACTAAAAACTCAAGTCTTCCTGAACTCATTTCCTTCGTAGTCTGTCTGTGTTTTCTGGATTCCCTTGGCTTTTCTACCGGTCTCAATAACTTGGCTAGCACTACGATTTTGCTTGGCAACGATCATCGACTGATGCCTTGAGCATTATTACAGTGGCGCTATAGAAGTTCTTAGATTATTATTTTTGTTGCATTAGCGCTTGATGAGCAACAGTCGATATTGTAAAACACCAGAGATTTCTCCATAAAACCTTAGCCATAAAAAGCAGCGTTTGTTCGGCGCGATCGCAGTCTTCATGGATTTAGCAGCGTGTGCCATCTGGCGATCTGTTCCCCTTTGCTTTCGATCATAGCCATCCAGTGTTTCTTTGTTTCCTCAGTGCTGTTCGTGTGTCCTATTAAAGCAAGACCATGCTACAATGTTAAAGCAAGACCATGCTACAACGTCTACGATAAGCATTCCGACAAATTGCTAATACGCGTAAATCCCTTTCGATATAATGTACATAGGCCTATGTTACTGATCTATAACGTAAATATTTATGACCACAATAAAAATACTGTAGGCCTATATTATTCCAAATTTTTATACATTTTTACATTAGATAGAATTAGCGCTTGTCCTCTCTGTAGGTAGGTGGTTTCTGTCTAACGACGCTGTGTCATAACAGAGATGATTAGTGCAGCCCTCCTCCTTTTCCAGGAACCCCGCAGATTACTCAAATTCCCCTGGGCCTTTTAGTAATTCACCAGGCTCTAAGTGAACCCCGCTTTTCACATTCAGGCCGGCCACCCCGCAGTTGCTGGCCCTGTCGGCCCATCGTTAAGCTGCTGATAATAATTAGTAGACTACTTTTTCTAGTTCAGTGAGTGCCAGTAATCGTTGGGTTACAGAATGTCGACAACTTAAAGTCCTATGGAAAGAAGATAGACCTAAAAAGTCTAGCTAGTGTAACTTAATAGACATTACCATCGTGACGTAATATGTCTTGCGCTTGGCGAGTGTCACGTAATAAATATTTATTAAGTCTTATGCCTTGCAAGTGTCACGATGTTAAAGGCGTACCGAGTGTGAACCAGCCGAGCATCTTGTTGTGTTTCATGTTACGGTGTTCGAAGACTGAGACCATGAGGGAGATGTCGGGCAGCTGGAACTGTGGAACATGGAACATAAAGGTCTCCTTGTAGAGCGGATTCGGTTGACCGCGTCGCATCGTCGTTTTACTACGCGCGATCTCCTGTCCGTTGGGAGCGATCAGACGCAGCTTCACATATGTGTCTGTTATATGCACAAGAATTGTCTCCATTTAATCAATTGTACAATGCACACAACTGCACAAATGGGCCTATCGTACAGTTCTGTGATACACCAACGAGACAAAAATAGCTTAACCAAGTCAAGACGGCTTTGTTTATGTAGGGCGTGTGTCAGCAGGGTGCATTTTGTAAGAGGAGAGGGGAAAATTTAATATTCCCTCTAGTGCAGACTCCCCAATGATGATACATATCTCCATGCATGAATCTTGACCTGGAACCGAATCAGATCCTACTTGCCTACCTACCTGCATGTCCCGTGTATCTTCACCTGGAACTGAATCTGAACCTACCTGCCTATCGATTCTGTTTTGACTGAGCACCTGTGAATAGGCTGTTTTCAGCGACTTGGCTTTCACTGTGCGCTGAAGAAATCTCGAATTTACGATTAATACACATGTCCTGCTTTTTAGCGTATATATAGCGTATATATATTATATAATATGTCACTTTTAGCGTATATATATACAGTAGCTTTTCTTTTGACCCAATTCCAAAATGAAATAAAGTACGGTTGCTTTTTTGTGCCTTTTGTCCTCTCTCTGTTCTAATTTGTCTTTATACTGCATCGTTTCGAAAAGTAACCGTATAACTTCTACGCAGTATTTAACAGGTCATCCAATGTACTGATACTTATTTAGTCCATGCTGTGGAGATCTGCACATCGGGCAACGCGGCTTCTTGATTCATCTCAGTCCATCGCCAGTCTTCCTGCCTCGTCCCACGACATCTCCGTGCATCTGAGATCGTCTCTGATGGTCTACGGCCAGTTCTATCTTGGTCTTCCTTTCCTATTTTTTCCTTCAAGGATCTAGTTCATCGCTTGTTTGGCTCTTCTATCTTTGTCCATACGAATAACATTTGTAATTGTAATTGTAATTTGAGATTTATAAAGCGCCTCTTAGAGGATAAACTCAACAGAGGTGCTTCCGACCCGAAAAAGTAAAATCACTGTTAAACAATACAGTCTTCTGGCGCCTGCGGAACACTGAGAGGGGGAGAGAAAGGATATCATGCCCCATCAATTTCAGTCTTCTCTTTCTGATGATAGATAGTCATATCCTCTTGTCCCGTCCTTTCTCTTATGGTTCTATTCGATATTTTATCACGCCACGAAATGTGCAGAGTTCTCCTCAGCAGCCATCTATGATGTGCTGCCTCCAGTCTTTTCAGTGCCCTACAAGCAGAGCTTAGAGAGCCGAATTATTCTAGGACAATGCTATGCAGTGCATATCTCCCTCTGTCGATCCCTGTCGTTGTAATGCAGTTTAATGCTTACAGAAATAAACCATGCGCCGGCCGATGTCCTAAATGGACGGAAATGGACTGTTGAACGGGCTGCTGCTAATAGCCACTGAAAGCAAATAAGATCATAAACTCTGAATAGTATGTCTGTGTATTTTCTAGCAGTCTAGACACCAGACCCAAATACTGGCAGATAGTGTGGCTAAAACGCTTAGACTGTACGCATAATTTGCTTGGTAAGAGGCCGAAACCTTTACTGTAGCACTGCAATCGTAATTGTAATCTCGAGATTTCTACAGCGCCCAATGAAAGCAAAGTCGCGGGAACCAGCTTATTCACAGGCGCTCAGTCAAAACAAAATCGATAGGCAAAATGGTTCGGTTCCAGGTCAAGATCCAGGAGTCAGACAGTCAGAGAGTCGGACGGCTACGGTGGATGGTGTTTGAAATTGAATCGAGGAGAGCTAAGAGGAAGAGAAAGAATCAGGATGAGATTTTTGGAAAAGAAGTGTTTTCAGTCTTGAGTGAAAGATCTGCGCAGAAACTGAAAGAGGTGAAGTGTTGGGGAGTTCGTATGATTGACCAGACAACTGTTACTGCAATCCGGCAATCGGACAATTAAGATCTACATGTATGAGCGACCAAGAAAAACAGAAATGTTTAGAGTGCAGAGGAGCTGAAGAGCATCACCGAATATGGTTAACTGTCTGGCGTTTCAGTCATTGGTGCTAGGTGTGTTAATAATCGTGGCACCTGTCTAATTGGTTTACCTGGCGGTTTCTGCGAATCTGGGCTTTTGATGTTGCATCCTTGGACGACTTCAACGGACAGTCTACCCGTTGTGGCGTTGTATGTCATTCCGAGCCTCACTTCCGACGAAGGTCCACTGGCTAAGGTTGCTGCAGCTGCTACGGATGGACTGCTGGCTGCAATTCCATCTACGTCATCTCTGCTCATCTCATCAGCGTCATCTAATGTTGGATTACCCTGATTTGTTCATAAACAAGAACCTCGTGAATATTTACGAAGACTCGACGAAACTGAACTACATCCTTCTTTATGTTAAGCCACTGGCTATAAAGACTATAGAATGTATTCAGGATAAGCATAAGAATAAGACAGTTTAATCATACTACTTTCTATAATAGTTACCCCGTAAAGCGACATCTTATGTAAGACATGAAGTCAACTTGACAATTATCCTACCATATGGGACCATATGTAGGACATATGAAACCCATATGGGAATACTGACATTATGGTCTTCATGTGTCCCATCTATGACGTCTGTCAGCATCATTGTTCGGTCATGCTTGGTTAGTTCTCATTTGCATATATGGCGGCGATATATGGCGGAGCGTGAAGCGTGTGTGTACAGCTGTTCGTTGGGCAGGTATTGATCATTCGATGTTAGCCCAGGTGTGCGCTAATGCGTGGGCGCGTGCCTGCTGACTGTGGGAAAGAGATAGACCTGACATGAGACTCGCTTCTTGATTGGCTAGCGCCTGTGTAGCGTACCTGCGGAGGCGGCTAGTTTTCATGTCTTATTTCTTGCATTTCTATTAGCTATATATATATTGTCGTATTAGTCAAGGGTGTACATTAGCTGACTTGTATGAACAAGAAGGCTGAGATTTGAATAAAGTGTTTGAGGTTGATTTTGAGAAGTGCTGACTGTGTGAAATTATTGTTACACCGTGGCTGTCTGTAGTTGTGAAAAAAGCATCATTCTGTTAATTAAATAAATAAAGTTTGACTCCGACATTAAAGAGGAAAGAAAAGAACTTGGTCTCCAATTTGTGAATTAGGGTGAACTTTGAGCAATATTAAACTAGGAGTCACAGTGTAAGATTACAGTGCTAAGTCCAGGGTATGCATTGTAGGACAAGTTCTGCACACTGGCCAGCATACACAGGAGCTCAATAGTTCGCCAACTACTTGGACAAGTTACCCTTTGTCAGTCAACGGAGAGGTAGTGACAACGTTGCTGTTTGGGGATTTCACTGCATAAATAATGGCCTGTAGTTCTGCACATACCACATACTTTGCGTTGTTAGCAGTAGGCCTACGTTTAAAATATTATAGTCCATAAGCAGAAAACCTTAATCAGTCGCAAATTTGGAATTTAAAGTTAGAGGGGCTTAGCCATCGTCGAATCTTGAAAATATGTTTACAACAATCAGGTAGACCATCAGCGACGACTGTAAGTCGTCCTATTTTAAGGGCGTAGGTCCATTAGGCTATCTCTTTATCTGCCACTATAATTCGAACATAGTCAGTAATAGAGATCGTTTATTGATAAAGTTAATCGCTCCTCCGTCAACAGGACTAGACCTGGTAAACTCTAAATCTCTTGAAGCTTCAATACAGGCCTAAATATTGCAAAGTGGCGTTGATACAACTTCTGTGTAATATTACCGGGCTTTATAGCGTCTTATACTGTGGACAAGATATAAAACAAAATAAACAGAGATTTAAATTTGGGTGACTTGCCTCTTCGTTAGATTTTGACTCAAAAGCCGAATCCGACCCAATCGCTCCTTCCTGGCATTGTCCTAAAATAATTTGGCTCTCTAGGCTTTAATTGTAAACAGGGCACTGAATAATGAAATGCGGTCTCTATGATTAAGGATGGATTGGAACACAACGATGCTTCACTGTTAATAAGAGCTGTTTGTCAGCAGATTAAAATGTCGTAAGCAACAGACGATGGTTAGAAACAAGAAAGCGATTCCTACGATGATATTGATATTGATTCGAGGCTGTAGCTTGACCCAGGTGCTGTATTGGGCGCTGTCGTCGAGAGGAAGGGAGGAGAAGGCGAGATATTTCTCCCCAATCATTCGCTCTTTCTTGAACTTCTCCGTACGATAGAGCCGAAGCCGAAGCCCGTCATCCCGTAGTTCATCTGCGAATCAACAACCAAAACCACACGAAAAATGACACATTCTCGTGTTCATTCTATAGATCTATACTGTGAGGTCTCTGATGCGAGCAGATGATCAGCCAGGTGATTATGTTGAAGACCTTAGTCTACGTGCACCACTACGTCTGAGCGTAGGGAACCACCTTTGACCTCTGCTTTCTTCGCTACGCATGTGGCCAGCAGTATCAGTACTAATTATGGCCGAAACCTAAGCTAGGCGTTCTTAGCTCAAGCGTGAAAATAGGCTCTATATATTAGATGGAACCAGTTATATATTATTATATATTATATTGTGTATACATTATATATTATATACATTTTATATATGTATATATTATACAATATATGAGGACATATAATGTTATATATTAGAAGAGAAAGTAACTAATCCGATAGCTAGGCATTGATACCCATTGGTATCTTGATGCGGAAAGTGTCTTCGAACTGCGGGTTTTCTCCGGTCTTGGCCTTCGTCTTGTGGCGGATCTTCTTAGTGGCGGGCAGGAGAAGCAGGTGGACTTGGGAGTGGCTGAGGTTGACGCGGTCGTGGTCTGGAATGTCACTGGCTTCGTGGACCGTTAAGGTCAGTCTCTGGTGACCAGCGTCATAGGAAAACGTCAAGCGCACTCGGCCGCACTGGATGACCGCAGGATGGGCTAGATCCGCCTTCAATCAGACAGACAGACAGACAGTCAGACAGACAAACAGACAGGCAGACAGACAGACAAATAGATAGACAGATAGGCAGCGAGATAGATGACCAGATGTCACTGGAATACAGAATTGAAATACAGAGCATTTGTTTAACGCCCTAAAAGGATGGGCAAACATGCAGGTTGACGCATGCAGTCGTTGGCTGTGATTATATCGCACAGATAGACACACAGACAATACACGTACAGACACAAATACACCAGCAGACAGAAACAGACAGAAACATATACTTAAACAGCAAAGATATAATATGGATGGGATGGGATGAATGGATGGATGGATGGATGGATGGACAGACGGTCGGACTAACTGAGGAATGGGTGGGGTGGACAGACGGTTACACAGACACACATGCAAAGACCGAAAGACACGCAGAAACAAACTCAGACAGACAAAAACAGATTAGCGCCTGTTTGCAAACCCAACCCAAATGATATTATAATTAACCCTTTAAACAGATGAGTTTTACTTATTGAACATCCAGCGAATCCAATTATGTCTGCAAGAGTAGAAGAGGAGGGAGTAGGACAGGCAGGAAGACTAACTGGGTCTCCAGTAAAATTCATATCGTTATACGCCGTAGAGAAGTTCAACAGGCAAATCAATCATCCACCCAGTCAGGCAGCGGGTCAGCTTTATGGTCAGTAACACGGCAGCCGATTGGGTTGAGCGCTACCCTTGAACACGCGAAGAGTGCAAGTTGCAGCCTTTTCTGAAACGATTACTGTGCAGGGACCTTGAGAAAGTCCTTTACACACAATTGATCAGCATCATCGATTTGATGCTTTGCCGTTGAATAGTGGCGCATAATAAACAAATATACAAATAATAATAATAATAATAACCATGATCAGTCAGCAAGACAGCCAACTAGCCAGTGAACGAACCAGCCAACAATCAGCCATCCTGCAGTCAACGGTTCTGCCCCAGATGGTCAGTCAGTCGGTCAGAAAGCCATCCAGTTAGTGAACCAATCAGTCACATGATAAATCATTTTGTTAATAATGGGATGCATTAATTCATTTTTGTGATATTAGGAAGTCTAACACAATGACTGAAACTGTCTGCACTCTTTACATTGTTTATTGCATCTTCCAGCTTTCCCGCTTCAGGATCCATCCGATCGACTTCTGTTTGTGCAAAAGGTGGAATGTTGGCATCGACCTCCAGTTTATCTCCTTCCGCCTCTCCTTCGGCACCTTGTCCTTCTCCAGTTTCGATTCTTTCCACGCTGGTAAAAGCTGAAGCCGGGTAGTCATCGGTGACTTTTTCATTTGATTCTTGCTCACCTTGCGTCGCATCTTCAAACGTCATCAGAATCATTGTTGCCGTCAGTATTATTATTATTATTGCTACTACTACTACTACTACTACTACTACTACCACTACTACTACTACTACTACTACTACTACTACTACTACCACTTATTATTATTATCATTATCATCAATATCATCATCATATCATCATCACCATCATCATCGCTATCACCATTATCGTAATAATAATAATAATCATCATCATCGTCTCTCCGTTCTGCTCAAGATAATCGTCATCGACGTCGTAACATTAATCACTTTCATAATCGCCATCATCGTGTTAATCGCAGTCATCATCATCATCATTATCATCATCGTCATTATAATAATAATAATAATCATCATCATCATTATTATTATTATTATTATCATCATCGTCGTCGTCGTCGTCATCATCATCTTGTTTACGAGAAAGACTATCAGACAAAAATTAGTCACATAGAGAGCTAGAAGTTTTGGCTAAGCAGGTCTTTTTATCGTAAAAAGTACAATAGAATCACTCTCCAACTACATTTACAAAATCTGCTAAGCATTTCCTGCAGCAGCAGCAACAACAGCAGCAACAACAACAACAGCAACAACAACGGTTGTTTACCTTGTTTTGTGACATAATCATTTTGGTTTCCATAGTGACAGTTTTCTTCATATGGGTCCAGGTTATCACTTGTCTTCATCGTTTCACCGTCCACGCTACCTGTTATGCAAACACCCGAACATATAATTTATTCTTATACAGGATTTGTCTAGCGCTATTTTTGTAAGCTCGTCGTGTAGCACTGAGTCAAGATGAGTTGCCTAAGTTAAGCTGTCTTATAGTCTGACTGGGAAAGGCTCATAACAGAAATGTGCACGTGCTTTATTAATACCCTAAATCCAGATATAATCTGATCTCTTTAATCTAAAGAATTGTGAAGCTCCTGGATTATAATACGAGAGGCATAGCATTAACCGATGTTCGCGTTCAAGTGAAACCACATCCCATACACATTGTTAGTTCTATTCCATCGAAATCCGTCGTAACTTAGATATTTTCTCTGAACTAAACGTAGATCAGACGTCGTGCAAGACAGCACCTGTAGGCTAGAGATGCCCTAAGATACTCACTTGAATCCCTACTGTACAAGTCCACGTTACACAGCGCTCTGTAAAATTGCGAGTACATGCAACGTCGCCTGCGTGAATGCATTCATGCAGGCATCCTAAGTACATATCCCTATGCAACTGCACACAAGGCTGACATACATGTACTATTGAATACACGTCGTTATTAAATGCATCGGTCGGCAGAGTGTTAAGCCGCTGTTTGCCCAGCGCCAACTGACATCCCATTGGCTGCTGAAACTGGCGAATTCAGACTGAACATCGAGCCAGTCCGCATGCCCCCCACGGCTAACCCACTCACTCATCCACCCATATTGACATCCACTTAATCATCTACCCATTCATCCACCCATCCATCCACCACCATGACATCTAGCCATTTTGCTATAGCAATTATACAAATACCAGAAGGAACTTTATTACGATTGCGATCGTTACATGATTATTTTTAGTTCGCGGCTGACGACAGGGCACCTCAGCAATGCTTTCCACCCTCTCTCTATCTGTGTGTCTGTCTGTCTCTATGTCAGTTTGTCTGTCTGTCTGTCTGTCTCTATATATATATATATCTGTTTCTTTCTCTGTATTTATGTTTCTCTCTCTCTGCATGTATCTCTCTCTGTTTCTCTCTGTTTCTCTCTCTTTTTATGTCTCTCTCTCTCTCTCTCTCTCTCTCTCTCTCTCTTTCTCAGTGTGCTCATTTTTTCCTTCATCCCCTTTCGCACCTTTGTCTCTGTCTGTTTCTCTATGTCTTACAGCTCCTGTAATCCTGTATATGTCCCAATCTTCATTACAACAGCAGCTTCTGCATTCTGACCTACCGCTCTGTATGTTTCTCCAGTGTTTCTGTCTCGTGTCTCACACCTAATGACTCTACTGTATGCAACCCGTCGATGTAGGCCTATTCCATAAAATATTTTCCTAGTCACAAAACCTATGTGTTCATGCAAGCTATGTTTCCAAGTAAGCCGATTCACCATCATTATCATCATCATGATCCATGGGCCAAGAGCCCGTAGGTGTCCACTGCATGCATTGTCACTTGTCCCCACAGTTCCCGATCTTGCGCTGTTCTTATCAAGGCGTGCAAGTCTTGCTTACGCCAATCCCTTATATCATCTGTCCACTCCCGATTAGGTCTTCCTCTTCTCCCATTTCCGTCCATAATTCCCATCATCACGCTTTTTATTTTTCTACTGTCATCCATCCTGCATATATGTCCAAAGAAACGTAATTTCCTACTCATTATTACTTGTATTAGATCTTCTTTTATGCTCAGTCTTCTTCGGACCTCCATATTTTTTACCTTCATTGTCCAATTCAGATGTAATATTCTTCTATAGCAGTACATTTCAAATGCTAATATCTTATCTTTATTCGTCTTGTTGATTGTCCATGCCTCACGTGCATACAGAGCTGTGCTAAACACACGTGTTTTCAAGACGTTTAGTTTGGTATTGTGGCTGATTTTCCTGCTTTTCCAGATGTTATTTAGCCCTGCCATAACTCCCTTTGCCTTTACTATTCTTGCCTTGATGTCTTTTGCGCAATCATTATTCCATGTCATGAGACTTCCTAAGTACAAAAACTCCTTTACATTTTCAATCACCTCATCTTGCACTTTAATTTCCATGTCTATTGTCTCCTTGCCAAATACCATTGTTTTTGTTTTATCCACATTTATTTTTAGTCCAGCGCTTTCAGCAAGAAGTAAGCCGATTACCAGCTGTAAATCACTATTAACGGGGAACGAATAAACGAAAGCCGAAGTTTTAACGCCATTCACAATGGAATTAATTTTGTGGATGGATCCAGTATTTTACAACAACTTGTGGCTGCCAGGGCGGTTGACGTCAGCCTTACCTTGTCTTACTTTTGTTCCGTACACAGGGCCCTTAGATGAGGTGGCACACATTCAAACGGGCAGCGGTGGTTAAAAAATTCATTGAAAAATGGGCAGAGTCGAGAAAAGACGGTCACCTTTCAAAGGGTCAGAGGGGGGGGGGGGGGCAGCAGGGCCATTAGGTCCAAGTCTCTCACATAGAGAAAAGGTCTCAGATTTTGAAAAAAAGTTTGTATCTAACAATTATTAATATTTATTTCTCCTTTTTTGTATTATAATTCGCAACTGCGATTTAGTAGGCTTATGATGTGCATGCTTCGAGATTGGGGCCTTATATTTGCACTGGCCCGGGCTCCTCTGAATCCCTGAAAGGCCCTGCAGACGGTAGCTGTAGAGAAAACTTGTATATATACATCTTAAATCTACTTATATTTTATGGAAATGTCCTGTTTAATCTGAATATGCATCATCTCTTGATAAATTCCCTGCGCAGCGTTTTTCAAGTGAGGTACAATGCATCACAGATTTTCTTAGGCATGTAAATAAATCTGTGGATCTGCTCTGTCGCCAGTTCTGAAACATGATCATGCATTCCTTCGTTACTGTTGTCACGCAAGTGCTCTTGATACCAATAATTCGTTGAGATGCACTGAATTCTCGACAAAAGCACTTTTTGACTGAGTACTTGTTTTATGGATCCATTGTTATGCAACTGATGCCGTCCATGGCATCATTGGTTTACATGGACTAACTGTTTATCTAAACATCTGAACTAACTGTTCAGTAATCTACCTAATCCGATCTAAACTCGAAACTTCTATAGCGCCGTTATCATAATGCACGAGTCTTCAGTCGATGGATGCTTCTAAGCAACACCGCATTCCAAAAACATAATTCATTTGTACATAACCAGCGTATGTGTGTATACTTGTATGTATCATGACACTTAATATAGAGCTAGTTAGTTACCTCTCATAAGAGCATTAAGACTGAAGTGAATGTCCGAACGACGGGTGCTCACCTCTGAGGTTGAACTGGGAATTGACGCTGACGCAGTCAATCGCAGAATCTAGGAATTCGTCGCAAACTGCAGAATCTTGCTCCGACGGATCTCGAACTCCATTCGTCTGACTCAGTTCTTCCTCTCTTCCATCCACACGTCCTGCTTCCCCAACGTCCTTATCACCGGTATCAGCTCCCTCTCCCGCTCCTTGTCTACCCTTATAACCCACAGCTTTGTCCGCAGCCTCTTCCTTCCTCTCACTCTCTGCCTCCTTTGCACTGTTGTTTTTGCTGCTGCTGCTGCTGCTCGCAAAGCAGCAATAGAAGATGCTCCTGAAACCTCCAGAAAGCGAAAACGAACTGTTTGCTGCGCTTAAGACCTTTCCCGTCGACATGTTTCGGTGCAAGGACCAGGTCTCATGAGACCGAAACAAACTCCGAAGACCATATTATTTCAGATGCACTGACTCTCCGAAAATCTAGCACCGAAATTATTCACGCATATATACTTATCACTGTTCGCCGCCAAACAATCACAACTTCTTAGTTAATTGACGCCGACAGACATAATAACAGCCCGCCTATTTATTGCTTTCTCGGTCCTAATATCCCGTCAACAGCTTAGGCCTACGCAGACTAAACATAGGCCAGGCCCATGTAGCCAGGCTCTTGTCATTCTGCCCACAGGCCTGACACTGAACATACCTGTGTGTCACTAGAATCCTGCAATGGTATACTGTCCAGACCCTCGCTCACCGCAATATAATCAGGTGCCTAAAAGTTATGCACAACAGGGCCAATAATTTGCAGTTAAGTAGGTCATCTACAGCGATTTATTAGGCAGTCGTATACATGCACCGAGGACTGCTCTGCAGGTTTTATACGCACGACAGACGTCTTGTAGGCTACGGTCCGTATGCTGAGGGTGTCTGAAAGACTTGCATACCTGAGTTTTACGAATGTTTTAGATGCATGAGTTCACAGGCGGAGGCGTGTAGACTGATGGCATGTGTATAATATGGACCTTTACATGGGCTATCGATGAATAATGCATGCATATGTATATAAAAATCGATGTCATACGCTTCTCAACAGGTGTTCAGTATAAAAATTGCAAGAAATGTATCTTAGTAAAAAAATGCTATCGATACAGTTGCATCCACTTGCCTGTATGGCTTGTATGTCTGTTGCCCACTGTCTAGCTTTTGTGTCTCTGTTTGTCTGCCCATCTGTTAGCCTGTCTCTCTGGCTTATCTTACTGTTTGCCTCACAGTTCGCCTATATTAAATATAGACGAATTGAACATTAATAATAATCAATTAATACAAAGTAATGACAAATTAGTAGGAACTAATTTATAATAAATTTGATAAAAATTCACGACGAGCTTTCCAGTTAATATAATGTTCACAAGACCTGGTGCAAATCTTGGGCTATAGATGTTGGGCTTGAAACGTGGCAACTATCTGTGCGAACTGTGCTCAGTTAATTAAGCCCAACGCCTGTTTGATTGTTTGGCGGCAAATGAGTAGCGGTGCTCGAGGGAGCAGAAGCAGGTGCAGTGCAGGATTTCTGAATGCGTTTCGACGGGTTTTCTTAGGAGTTACGTTCGATGATTATTTGTTCCTCAGTAGCATGGTTTAAAGATGAACAGGAGAGAAAATATCTGGTAAACTGCCTAGAACTCGGGTCTGGCTTTGGCGGGTGGGAGACCCCAAATCACTGAATCGTTGCACTTCCAAGACCATGTCTAGAATTTGCTAGCTTATGTTTCTGTCCGTAAACTTTGTTCAATCTTTCATATTACCTTGACTTTACTGTTTCAAGTTCCCTTAAGCAAACTCCACGTTCATTAGACCATGCAATTAGACTTCATGGGGGCCTACTTTATAGGGGGTGCAGGAGACGTGATCGGTCGCACGTCTAGCACTGAATCGGTCAGGTCATGACGACTGTTAGGGAACTCATATAGGCCGTTTTCTATTAAAATTTAGCTAAATCTTTAAAAATTCATAAAAAATTATCGGCTCTTATCCAGTAGATAGGAATATTTGCATTTGACTACTTGTGTTCCTGCGTATCGTTAGGTAAACTTTGATGAGATTCGGTAACAGTCGCCATTAGAGCGCCTGTACTGGAATATTAAGAATATTAATCAACTGATTTTTAAAACTCGTTAAAATGATGGTAGTATCTGGATAAATTCATATTTGGGAGATTTTTTGTGACTCGTAGGCTGGGCTGCGCTTTAATGTAACAACGGTAATCTGTCTAATCAGTTTGCGTAACAATAAACATAAATGGCTAATGGCACTGACGGCTTATTAGCTGCTGGACATCATCCGTATTCACACCTCTAATTACACTTGCATCATTATTGCATTGACCTACAAAACATGAACTGATATCTAACCCATATCACTGCAAGGTATCTGAAAAGCCTTGACAGTTGACTGCGCATGTAATCTTGCTGCAGGTTTGAAATACAAAATAGAAAGCATTATTTTCCTTTCTTGTTGGCAGAAAATCATTTAACAAAAAAATAAATGTTCCTTGTGACTATCTTTTGTGCCATCGACAAGAATAGAAAATACAGATTTCTCCACCTCTTCTATTATCTGTTCTCTGACCATATCTTTCAATGCAAGCAGAATTTCATTGGGGGGGGGGAGGCGGTGAGGCCAGACACTCAGCTGATGGGCCACGGATCTCTCTGGCTCCCAGTAGAGCCCCTCTGCCCGCTGTATAGATTATGACAGTCTATATTGCCACCAGACTGAAGTATTCGGCGCAATAAATGCCTGACTTATTACCAGTTCAGGTCCTATCGTGGCATTATTGCTTCTCAAGAGATGTAGTTGCAAAAAACGAATCATACAATCAGTGTACCAAGGAATGTTGCGGAGGTTAACAGGGTAGGAAGCAGACCGGCTAGGGTGCTGGTTTAATACGTAAAAATTGAAGACCAAAGATGCCCGTCCAATTCTGGCTGAAGTGATTACACATTTGCTCCAGTTTTGAATGGTCGTTGTCAAAAATAACAGCAACACTTATGGCATGCACCTCTGACTTGAAGAAGATTTTCATTATTATTTGGCCTACTGTTGAGTAATTGTCACTAACTTTTAGGCATACTTACTTTAAATCTTTCCGCAGAAAAATAGGTTTTAGTAGGCCTATTTTAAAATCTGACACCTTCAATTAACCTGCATTGAGTTTTTAAGAAATTTAACTTTCGATTTTTTGCAGTATTACCATGAGTTTAAAAATCTGCAGATAGTAACTGATTGGTAGTTGTGCTGGTGTTATGTGTAATAGCGTGATCACAATAGCAACTAACAGATCGGTTGTTATATATGCTTGAAACAGGTTGTTCCACGCGCCAGCACCATCCTCACATTGCAATTTTGTGCTGCCGAGAAGTTATATTTATAATCGTTATTTAGATTGTTCCTATTCTTTAAGGGCCGGCCTGCTGAAGGAGACAACACTGCTCAACAATCCAAAACGATGTAGACCGAAACATATTGTTGTTCTTGGTAGGCGCAGTTTTATCAAACTGTTCTGAAAACAATTAAAGCATAAGTTTTAATGTGACGAACTACTTTAGTTTTAATCCTAGGTGAAAGTTTAGAGATTTATTATTTTAGTAGAACTTATTTCAAAATGTAGTTTTATTTGACACATATCCGAACGTTGGCTTAGAGTAACGTTCATTTTTAAAGCGAAAGGACTTTTCGGTGTTAGTGTGACGAACTACTTTAAAATATAGTTTTAATTCTATGTAAGACCTTGGAATTCTTTTAATAGAAAGGATTCCAAAACGTACTTTTATTTGACATACATAGTTGAAGGTTGGCTTAGCGTGAACGTTCCAATTTAAAGCGAAAGGACTCTAGTATGATCCTGATTATGCATTTGTTAAATTTAGAGCTCATTCGTTCAGTATTCTGCTTTTCTTAGAGGCAGACAAGTTGTAAATGTACGCAGTTCATGCATTGGTCGTTGTACTTGACGAATGTTAATCTTTTCAAGTTCCATACATTAACTTGTTGAATTTCTAACTAACAAATTAAAATATGTCGAGTCGAACGATTGAGTTCATGGGAAAACAAGTCAGGGCATATGGTGTTAAAGTGTTTCCAAGAAGAAGGTGAAAGATTTAATTAATAAATGTTCTTCACTATTCTGATTAGGGCTTATGCTTTGCTTCCAACCGATTCTGCTCCATTTTGTATGTGGAGTTTGTGTGTTGATTCCCCATTCCAGCATAAATAGGTTTACGGCAATCAGTTGAAGCACATGTGTTGCAATGTTCCACTGACAGGCGACGAGATGAGTGGAATGTCGACTCTGGTCCGGAAGGTGTTTCCGGTAAAATCCTGGAGCACCGGTTCATTGATGTACGGCGTTGTGTCCACCTGGGACCACTATGGCTACGAAGGTGCGGTCAATCGCTAGTTTACTCTCTGCAGTAAATAAGATATCTGTATTTGTTTTACAAAGGGTCACTTAACTTTATGCGATTATGCATACTGCTGTTTGGTAATGGTTTAGTAGATCATCATGAACTCATGGAGGCAGTCACTTATAGTGTATTTAGAGCAAAACTCGACTAATGGAATTCGCTGCTGTGCGGCACTACAAAATCTGACACTGCCAAACTGCAACTTGGTCCGACTGTGACAGGAACCCTCAGGTTTGATCACATCACCCTGTACTACAAAATCGATCGGCGGGAAGGGTCAGATTTGGTTTCAGGTCAAGATCCAAGGGTTAGACAGGCAGATGGTCAGACGGCTACGGTGGATGGTGCTTGGATTTGAACAGAGAGAAGAACCGCTGGAAGAATAAAAGTGAGACAATTTGAGAATTTAGCTGCGTCTTGTCTTTTGTCATAGTACACTTTGTTTAATGAGCTTGTCATAGTCCTAATGATCGTAATGCATATGCGCTTGTCAAATGCAAATATAGGCTACGGTTTGCTTGCTTACTATGTTACTGACCAAATTTATTGGTTAGGCAGTGGAGTGGTTTATGCATACGGATAATAAACTGAATTCACGTAACTTTTGTAACAAGAACGAGTCAACAATTGTCGAGCCACGGGCAATGTTCCCTCTAAATGGGCTTATTTCCGCCGTACACGCGCTGGCCTACTGTGTTTGCAGTAACATTTCGAACCTGCGCTCTGGTCCGTGCAAGATTGCACATCTAAAAGGCCTAAACTTAAAGGTGGGGTGTAACACGGTGGATTTGGTTCCAATTGCAGTATTTGGTGAACTGGTTTGCACAACTATGCATGGAAGCAGAAAAGGAGGAAGAAACGACGGCGATGGCAAAAGACATGACGTACTGCATTCCGCAAAATAAGCCAATGAGATAAATTGTGTAGCTGACGAATTGCTTTTGTCGTTTTTGCTTGATAATCTTTCGCACTGGTGCACACGTGAGTATTCTTATCGCCGACGAGGGTGACTGTCCATCAAATGAACCATTACCTTAGACCTATCTTACATTATAAGCATAAGTCACCGACGCAAACACTTCATATCCATATCATATCCATGGCTGAATGTAGACTAATGTAATTCGCTGCTGTGCAGCACTACAAAATCGAACAACTGCCAAACTGCAACGCGTTCAGAACTGGTTGGTCCGACTGTGACAGGAACCCTCAGGTTTGATCACATCACCCCGTACTACAAAATCGATCGGTTGGGTTAGGGGAAGTGAGTCGTGAGCTTGTAATTATGCTACTGCCTGTTGTTACACAGATCAACCTGGGCTTTCCGTTTGGGTTGTGAAGGGGAGCAGAGATTTCCAGGAGAAGACGCTCATTTTGAAGTATGCTCTGACAAAAGACCGAATGGAGGACACTCTGGTGCTTCTGGTAACACCTGCAGACAAGCTCTCGAGTATCATCCCTTGTGTTGAGTATTACGCCGATCTGCTTCGGGAACACATCCGTTCCCTCGGTGTCTCGGAGGAGATTTTCCAAAAACCCCAAGGTATATGGGCTGTTGTTGGTCGGTAGGCTGTTGAAATCGGAATTTTGCCCCAAGATATGCTACATCTTTTTAACGGATATCTTTGTTCTACGTCTGTTTTGTGATGTATGCCATAGACCCACAATCTTGCTCGAGAGTGCTGTAATGTCAGAGATCTCTGCATTTTTTTGCAATGTAAAGCTTTTAAAAATTACAATACATTCAAGTTATAGCTAACTTAAGGCGTATACCGCATATAAAAATCTTCTTCAATCTAGTTTTTGCAATGTAACTACACGCATCTATCTCACTGGAATTCGACTGACACGTTGTAACTAGAACCATTCAGCGACTGACGCTTTGCGCATTACCACGTTGGCTCTATAGAATTTTTCGCATTCGATTTGAACTTTTTAGAAATTAGCAGTTTAGTTTTTATAAACAAAGAACCAAGACGGCTTCCATTAGGCCTACTTTTTTATTAATTGACTTTAACGTTTCTTGTCTTAGTGACTTCCCATTTCTTTGAACGTGGCGGAGAAGCATCTTCAAAGCTAGTTCGTCCTGTAGTTCGGAATCCGGCCACTGTCACTTCAACACATCTCGATAGAATGAAAGCTAGCCTCGGACTTCCCGTAATCGTAGTCGTCACAAAGGTATGTGCCAGGAAGCTGCCTTTTATGCTAGATAGCACATTTCAGTGCAAATTTATTGAAATTTTTTAAAACCAGGAAAGAAGTGACAAACAGGAGAAGAAGAGTAGTTTTCCTTGAATTATTGTAATGTAATTGCACGTGGTCCGTTATAAAATTATACCTAGGTATTTATATACGCAGGTTTTTCTACCTCTCAAATGCAGTAAAGAATGTTGTCTAGCAGATGGGAAAAGATGCGTCTTAGATAAGCTGAAACTGTTTTCTTGGGTGTCTACGCGGGTAAAATTCAGATTTGCTGTGGAAGACTATTCCATTCCAGATGACGGTCCAATGCGCGAGAAAGTACGCTGTGCTCGAGGACCTAGAAGGGCTGGTAGCAGGAACCTGCTTACACGGCTCTGCGTTGTATTGATTAAAGATCAATATAATATAAACTTATATAGTTACATTTTGCAGAGGCAAGAAGGTTGGATGTATGCTGTGCAGGAGAAAACCCTCACAAAGTCCGCAAAATTCTAAATTGAGCAAAATTCTAAATACAGCACTGGATATCAGTGGAATTGCTGAATAATTAGGTGATCGCTAAGCTCTGTGCCAAAGGGTCGTGAATATTTAGGAGAATAGTAAATTGGAGCGCATTCAAACGTCTTTGAGGATGTCATAAATGATACCTGCATAAAACTGAATAAGAAAATTATTTACATGACTTATTGATTTGCGAAATTATCGATGTACGCGACTTATAATTATGACACCAACGGACATGTTAAATTAAATTTTGTTGCAAGACATCGTAGTAAAACTAAAATAGGCCTATAAGTAGACAGCGAAACCGTACACACACGTAAGGACTTATAGTCTGATAATATTACTAACACGACAAGGAATAATATATTTGCAAAGACTTTATTTTAATCCATTTCCTGCCTATTTGCATTTTGAGCGCATTTCTCGAAAATTTACTTTTCTGCAAACTATGTATTTGTCAGATTTTGTTTGGAACGCATGGGGTTTGGACCCGAGTTGGTGAGGGTTTTCTCATGCGCAGTCATATATCTTCTGTATATTTATAAAGGCATAATGTTGAGATTTGTGTTGTGCCCTTAAACGCAGACGGATGTCATGTCGTTGCTGATAGGCGAGTATGATCTCCGAGGTGAACATTTTGATTTCATTCAGAAACAGCTGCAGAAGTTTTGTATTAACCGTATCCTTTGAATTTATAACAGTTTCATATCGTTCTTATTAATACATCATTTCCAGGTAGAACTAACCTTCATTCTCCCCGTACTCGCTAGGTTCTTCAGTTTCACCTGGGCAAATGATTTCTATGTCGCCAGTTTCTAATGTTTCCCGATGCTTGGGCACTTCGCACGGTGCGATGGCAGACAAAAATTGAGCTCGGGCGCTCCGAGCCCTGAATTCCCGCCCACGGTGGAGCTGAAAGAGACCGGTCGGACGATCAAGGCACACATTGACCTGGAAGGTGGAAGCGGATCTTGGCTTAGTAAACATTAGGCTTCGTACGGCTTGGACACCAACCCAAGACTGGCAAAAGGTCGTAAAAACAGCAAAGCTACGAAGAAGGGCACGTCATCGATGACGGTGATGATGACGATGATGATGTTGATGGTGGCGGTGGTGATGATAATGATGATGATGTTGATGACGATGATGATTTCAAGTGCTGGCGATTATCGCCTTTGGATCTTGGAAATCGATGAATAATATAATATGCTAATGATGACAATAATGAACGACCTGAAAGAATTTAAGCTTTGTCGTGTGTAGGCCGCTGTGCATAACTTACACGTAGGCCTAGTTACGTCCGAGTGCCCGATAAGGCAGCGCACGTCTAGACCCATAACATAGGCCAAAAGTTGGTTATTTTCAACCTTAGATCTCTACATACATAAGACAGCACTTTAATGTACACCCATCTAGAAACAGAACTTCCTATGAGCGTGTAAATAGTGTGAAAGGTGAATTGGTTAATTAGTTAAACTTTTCTGAGTGCACGTGACGAAGACGGCGCTGCTCTTGTCTACACGTCTGCTGCGAATGACGTCAACTGTCGACTTCTGTATCAATACATCGTTGAGTGGGTCACCAACCAAATGTTCTCTAAATTCGCCGATGAGATCGATGTTGCGGATTTTATCTTGAGGTGCGTAATCTTTACCGTAATCGGACGCGGAATTAGCGCCAGAAAAATAAGAGACGTTGTCATTTTTGTAACTGTTATCGCAAATTTATATTTACGATTACAACTACACGTTTATTGGTTCCTTAGAAGTTCAATTGACGGGACCAACCCGGAAGCAGATATGAATATTCTAAACATGACGATATCTACTGACAACAAAAGGCTCTCTCTTTGCATAAGCGTATATTTATATATAACTCTAATTACATGACGACTTTAATAGGGTATCACCGAAATATCAACAGTATATCAATTCGTGAAGGTCTTCACTCTATTTAACCGCAAATCGTCACGGCCACTACCACAAGCATCCGGACGAACGTACCCTCTACTCTACCCTCGCCCCATCAACCCCATATGCCTACACGATACAACCATGGGCTGCAGCTATCCAGGCCTGAAAAAAAACGCTCACCAAGTCGGGTCCAAATCCCCATGCGTTTCAAACAAAATCTGACAGTTTGCAGCACACAGAGAAGGTTGCAGATATGCTGTGAATCGCATTACTATAGGCAGCCTGTTTCAGTTTGATCGTCCGACCCCCGCAATTACACAAACGGCAATACTTTGATGGTAACGATAGGCAGTGTAAGGTAGCGTAGAAACCTTACGGGTATGCGAAACTCCTGTAAAGTGGCTTAATCCAAACTGACTTAAACCCGCATAATTTTGCTTTAAAATGGGATTTCTCGCTGCGAATTTAGCCCTAACAGCTGGAATCGCGAGGTCAAATCTCGGCGAGTTCTGTCTGGAAGCGATGCCGTGATGAACGAAGATCCGTACGACGCTTGTCTGGATAAGGTTAGACATCTTGACTTAGCTTCTTTTGAGAAATGTCTTGAAGGTTTTAATCGTAGATTGTCTCATCATGATCCATGGGCCGAGAGCCCGTAGGTGTCCACTGCATGCATTGTCACTTGTCTCCACAGTTTCCGATCTTGTGCTGTTCTTATCAAGGCGTGCAAGTCTTGCTTACACCAATCCCTTATATCATCTGTCCACTCCCTGTTAGGTAGGTTGTCTAGTCTACGATTAAAACTTTCAAGACATTTCTTTCATCACCTAACTTTGTGACAGATCAACTTAAGATTTAGGGCGGACAAAATAGGCATTTGATAACTAGGTTTACCGGTTGCATTAGTTGTACTCCGACATTCTTGCAAGTAACTGTTGCTAATTGATTAACAAAGTATTGTTACAGCGATAATAATTACTATGAAGAATTTATATCAATAACCTACCTATATTGAAAAACGAAAGTTTTCGACTTCAGATCGTGATTTAAGCATACTTACTGTATAATTAAGCATACACTCATGTATTCAAAATGGCTTGTATTCATGTATTTAAAAGGTGTTGCAAGATTTTGCGACCGACTGGCTTTTGTAAAACAGCTACCATCGGAAGCATTGTTGCTGTGCACTTTCTTGTAGCCTAGTTTGAAGTCTGAGTTGAAAAAGTTGCAATATGTAAAGTTTTTAGAAATTTCTGCAATCTTTACAAAAACACTGTATGGCCTACATGTTCAGACCAATAACGTTAACATATCATAGGTTGATTTGCAGTTTGATTGATTATTTGATATGCTGATGCATTATTTGAGTTTCGAAAAGATCTGTTGATGATTGATTTAATTGAAGCAGATGATTGAAATATACATGCTAATGACTGATTTCGTTATTTGAATTTTGAACAGACTGTTGACTAATTTTAGCTTCAACCTGATTCGCAAGCACCTCAGGAGTCAAAGGTTGAACTAGTAGAGGCAGAAGAAGACCAGACTTTCCTTGCTCGAGTTCAGAGTTTATTCATTGAAGGCAAATCGATGCCAATCGACGACAATACTAAGAAACAAGATACAATAGCTACGGTTAGAACTACAAATTCAAAGCTGTTCATATCAATGCCTAACGGTAGTTAAATCTGTACTGCGCAACAAAACACGCCCAACTGTACACATGGGCATCGATCGGCGGGGGGGGGGAAACGTGTCTCCTAAAAGTAGGCCTACACATTGAGGGGACGCCAGTGGTTATGATATCCAGTATTTCTAAGTAAACATCTTATGTTACAGAGAAACCCGGGTTCTAGCACATTTTTAAAAATGAACCAAAACTATGGGTTAAATTTCAACCTATAGGTTCCCCATCAAAATAAAAACGTGATGACGTCATCGAAACTACTGGAAATTCCCTAAAAAATCTCGCGCACGCAACCATATTATAGGTTCATCGAAACTAGCAGTTTTTTCCCGCCTATATTAACTCATCACGTGATGACAACTATTTGCATTCTATAACTAACACCATAGTAATAGAATATAGAATATAAAGTAATAAATATCATGTCGTTTACATCGCTGTCTTGGTAATGAAGTTTGAACTTATAAATATATTGAGATCTTTACATACACGCTTGTGAAACGCATCTTTCGCCGCGAGATACCTCGTTTCCAAGTTATTTATTTTGTTCTTAAGATCGCAAATGATAGTCTCGAATTCATTAGCGACGATCTTTTTAGTAAGTTCGTTGTTGAAATCTTCTAAATCTTCCGAATCCCCAGGTGAAATCGACGCTTTAGTCTTGTCGGAATTGTTTTCCATATCAGGAACTTCTTCGTTCTTATAACACATCCTACAATCGCTGCATTGGCTATCACTACATTCACTATATTCGCTATCACTATATTCACTATCACTACATTCGCACTCTTCAGAAGCGTCTCCGATCAAGTTGGAAACCTCGGTTACGAATTCATTGCAAGCGTCTTTCACTTCAGAAATAAAGTGGGACATAACTTTTACATTATTAGAAGTGAGAGTTAAAAATGAATCTGTCTGAGTCATAGGCTCAGATATGGGTGTTAAGTTGTACCACACGGGAGTTTCAACATTTTCTGTGTTTAAAGTAATAATGGAATTCATTTTGTATTCTCGTATTTTATATTATCAAGAAACTTTTAAATAATTCAATGTTAATAAGTAAGAAGTTAAACTTTTGTAATTATAAGAAAAATATTTTCTCGTTTTGGTTTAAAGAAATAATTTACCATAATAAAATGGCAATGACAGTGAATTATAAAACATTCGATATTAACAGACTAATTTTTTCCGATCCAGTTAAACGAAATACGACTAATGCTAAATTTCACAGAATTTATATCAAATATAAATATCCTAATGGTGTAATAGATAATTTACATTTAGAAACACCTAAATTAATGACGTGGGGTATCCAAGAAAATAGATATAATGGTGAAGACGTAGATTCTTATACTCTACCACTAGTCATGTACGATTCCCAGAAAGGACCTAGAAAGGAAGAACTTAAGACTATCGATATTTTACAACAATGTACTGAAAAATGTAAAACGCATTTAAATTTAGAAACTAATAAACACGCTTTTAAAAAATACTATACGGAAGTTGATGTAGATGTCTTAGAAATTTTACGTTACAAGACCAAAGGTGGCGTGCTAGTAGATGGTGTACCACCAACTATATATCCTAAATTACTTAGGAAATATGAGAAAGACGGTAAAACTAACCATTCCAGCATCCAAACCGGTTTCTGGGATATTCATGATACACGAGTAGATCCTGTAACCTTAATGGGCACGCGGTGTAAAGTTATAGCTGATATATCTATATCCGATATTTATATAGGTGATCAACTGTCTATACAGTTGAAAGTAAATGATGCCATAGTGGTTGAAAATTTTACTCACGAACGAAGACTATTCGCTTCAAATATTCCTGAAATAGTAGCGATGATTGGTGAAAATTCAGTCATCGATAGTGAAGAAGATGATTCCTGTGAAGAGCAGGAAGTCTTATCACATTAATACATATTTCAAAAGATAACACCTTTTGAAATATACTCTCGTTTATAATACCAATAGGCTCTCATTGTTGACCCAGGAATTAAACGATTCTGGGTAACCATACCATTTTACGAGAGACTTATCTCCACGTCTTTTAATTATTTTTTCGATTCTATAAATTTCTTGGTTAGTTTTTTGTAGTTCTTGTTCGTAAAATGTACCAATTATTTCTTCGTTGTTATAATCGGTTATTTTATACGTAGGAGGATCTGTGTATTGTACTCCCGATATAGTAAATACTTCTTCGGTCCATCTAGGTGTAAACCCTTTTTCAAATGTTTTCTTCTTTTTCGTAATTCTTACTTTATCACCGATGGAGAATTTCGGAGTCGTACGCTCGTTAGAATCGGCTGGGTATAAATTTAACCATACTTTACTTTTGTTTTCTTTTTCACTACCTTCTTTTGGAGTCATTTTTATAGAACTATGTTTAGTGTTATTGTAGAGATCTACCATATCGTTTAAAACATCTATATATTTTGTGGTAGAATTAGCTGAAAAATACTTGTACATCTTTTCCTTCATCGTTCTATTCCATCGTTCTATAACGCAAGATTTTTCTTCATTTTCGGTTGAATACGGGTTTATTCCTAAATTTTTCACGTGTTTATTATAGAATTCCTTCCCTTTATCGACCCAAAGTTTTTCAGGTTTCCTACCACTACTTTTAAATATTTCTCGAAAGCGGTTGCTACTGATTCTCCGTTCTTGTTTTTTAATGGAACAATCCAACCATATTTAGAAAAAATATCGATAACGCTTAACAGATATTTAAAACCATCGTTGTCTTTCGCGAATGCCTGCATATCGATTAAATCGGCTGCCCATATTTCATCGATATCTCTAACGTAAACTCTTCTTTTTCGAAAATGTTTTATTACGGGTTTATGTAGTTCTTCTGCGAGTTCATCAGTCCATTTTACATCGTCTTTATTTTTGACGTTTTTTTTAATAGTCGTTCGAAGTTTTTTGAAGACAACGATGTTGGGATCCCGAGACCAAAATTTACTTTTGCATTGAGTATAGGTTTTATAAAGGCTCTCTCCAAAAGCTCTCTAATAGTAGGATTCGTTATACCGCTTATTTCATCTACCATAATTTTATCGGCGACATTTCTATTTCCTGTATCTGGATATGCTGCATAAGCTAAATCGTGACGATACGCCGCCTTATCAACTCTGTCAATAGGTTTGGAATCTTCCTTAGGAGTATTATCAGGGTTCAATCTTAAATCTAATCTCGTACCAGGGCCTGCAAAATTCATTCCTGGAAGATGTATTTCACCTGGGAATCTAGCCCATGGTAGTTTAATTTTACTAGTAATTGCGTTTAAAGAGTTGACCATATCACCACCAGTAGCATTTCCTTTTTCATTCATTTTTACGAACTGCGTTTTAGTAGTGCCGCATTCAACACACACACCTCTAAGCATAGGTCTTCCGTTTTTACTAACGACATTCCTCACATCTTTAGTTTCGGTACGTTTTTTACATTTTACGCAATACATAATAACTCTTTTATTTTAAATACAAAAAGATTTATATTAAAAAAAAACGATGGAAGTAAAAGATTTATCGTGGAATGACTCGCTAACGAAAAGAACGAATAATCCTCTATTACCGAAGAGTATAAGAGGAGTGATTGTTGGAAAGTCGGGGTGTGGTAAGACGACTCTACTACTGAATTTACTTTTAAGACCGGGGTGGTTGGACTATAACAACGTGCAATTTTTCGGTAAATCTCTGTTTCAACCGGAGTATAAAATTCTTAAGAAAGCATTCGAAGAAAAACTACCAAAAGAAACGATCCTCAATTTATTCGGTTTAAAAGATGAGATTATGAAATGTGGTATATCACCTACATTAGTCGTTGAGGAAACCGCTAAAATGGCGAATGAGAAATCCAACATCTGTTGTAAGTTCTTTGAAACCGCGAATGATGTACCAGACCCTAGAGATTTAAATAGGGAGAAGAAAAACCTGATGATTTTCGATGATTTACAATTAGAAAAACAAAACAAATGCGAAACGTATTACACCAGAGGAAGACATAGTAATGTAGATTGTTTTTATCTCGCACAAAATTACTTCAAATTACCTAGACAGACCATCAGGGAAAACGCAAACTTTATCTGTTTATTTCCTCAAGATATGAAAAATATTAATCATATCTATAACGACCATGTGAGTACGGACATGGAAAAAGAGGAATTTCGTAGTCTTTGCGAGACGGCTTGGGAACAACCGCACGGTTTCGTTGTAATAGATTTGAGTAGCAAAAAGGATAGGGGTAAATACCGGTCGGGTTTGGGTTCATTTTATTTCCCTAAGTAGCGTGAAATTACAAATGATGATATTTAAAAATTATAATCGTACAAATAAAAGAACATGGACCCGCAAACGGAAAAGATGATAAACGCTATGGAAAAGACAGCACGCAACACGGAACCTAAAGCGTCTTTTTACATTTTGTTGAACAAGAAGAGCACCAGAATTAGAGTAAATTTTGCTCCTATAATCGAATTGGACAGAAACAAGACATATGAAATGGCTTTAGTTGGTCTCGAAACGTATAACTCGATTCCTAATATTAACCCTATGAATAACAATTTTAGATATTCTCCCGATGGTGGTTCCACATGGTATAATATAGTAATACCGGAAGGTAGTTACGAAATCACGGATATGAGTGAATACGTACAAAGAATCATGAAAGAGAATGGTCATTCCAATACAGAAGGTAGTGAACCTTATATATCTCTCGAACCGAACAACAACACGTTAAAAGCAGTTTTAAATATCGCTGCTAATTTTAAGGTTGATTTTACGCCTGAAAACTCTATTGGTTCTACTCTAGAGTTCGATAACCGAGTATATTCATCTGGGTATAATGAATCGGAAAATTTAGTGGATATAATCAATGTAAGTAGTTTGAGAGTGACGAGCGATATAATAGGAGGTTCGTACTCTAATGGAACAACGGCAAACGTGATATATTCCTTTTTCCCGAATGTAGGACCGGGATATAAGATTATCGAAGCGCCAAAGAATTTAATATATCTTCCTCTTACGACGTCCACTATTTCAACGATGGAAACGAAGCTTACGGACCAAAAAGGAAAATTACTTAATCTTAGAGGAGAAGAATTATCGATAAAGTTTCATATAAGAGAAGCGTAAAATACATTAAAAGTTTTTTTTAGTTATATGTAAAATGAGTCGATACACGAATATAAAAGTCAACGTTTCGGAAGGGCAGATAGATAAAATTAAACGAGCTATTCAAGCTGGAACTGGAGTAAATATCAAACTGTCTTTCAACGATCTATCCGGAGAACATGAGTTGGCTCTTACACGAGCGCAAATTAACAGGATGGCAAAAGCGTACCAAGATGGAAAAGGAACAACGATCAAGATGAGTAAAACGCAATTGGAGCATAATTCGAAAATTAAAGGTGGTTTTATAGGTGCAATTCTACCATTTTTAGCAACAGCGGGTAAATTTCTCCTATCTACTGTAGCACCTAGTCTGTTTCAAGGTGCTTTAAGCGGCCTAGGATCTGCGGCTACTTCAAAAATAATCGATAAAATTAGCGGATCGGGAGTATTGTATGTTAAAAAAGGAGATAAAGCTTTCAAAGTGGAACCAAGAGGAAATGGTTTATATCTTGCACCATGGAACAAAGGAAACTCTGTAACGGGGAATGGTTTGTATATGAAAACGCAAGGATCGGGGTATGTGGATGGTCGTGGGTTATTACTCGGCCCGAATTCACCATTCAAAAATATACCAATCCTTGGAATGATTTTGTAGAATATTTAAAAATTATAATGGTATAAATAAAATGTCGTATCGAGGTTATGGTATGCCAATTCATAAATTCATAACGAAAAGAATTCCACAAAGTAGTGACGTTATAACACCACCGAATACGGTAAAATGGTTACTGAAGGAAGAAGTTACTCACGCACCTATAAGACAACGAGGTGGATGGAGATATGAAATATTCGCTCAAGAGACGATTACGATCCAGCCTAGAGCATCGTTTACACTGACATTAGCATTCGGTGTTTCAATGACTCGTGGTATGTGTTTCGTCTCTCTTCGACAGATTATTAAAAAAGAAATGTGCAGTCTACAAGATGGGGTGATTTCCGAAGACGTAGAAGATATCACGATTACTATTCAAAACAATTCCGATTCGGTAGTTGTCATAAACGGTGGAGATTCGTTATGCTATATAAATTATAACGCGTAATTATAATTATAACGTATAATTATAATTTAAAAAATAATCCATAGTATAAAAAAAGATGGAAAAAGATAGAATAGATGAAGCCGATGGAACTGCGCAAACGTTTCGTCTTCGAGAAATTAGCGAAATACGAAAAGAGATCGAACAAGAACGCGGGAAAAGAGATGTGTTAAGTAAAAAGTATCGTAGAAGTGCAGAAATAATCTCGACATTAGATATCTTGTTAAAAGTTATTACTATGGGAATGGGAGCAACGGGAATCTCTCTCCTATCTACCGTAATCGCGGTACCCACATCTATCGCTTTAGTAGGAGCGGCGGTAGGATTAGGAACGATAAGTTTCATCGGCGGTTTCGTTAATAAAAAACTCTCTTTGAAAGCGGTGAAGCATGAAAAAATTAAAACGTTAGCGGAAGCAAAACTCAACACGATAAACGACTACGTCTCAAAAGCTCTTATAGACGATAACATTTCGGGTGAGGAATTCTCGTTAATACTAAATGAGAAGGAGAAATTTAACGATATGAAAGAAGAAATTCAAAAGAAAAGTAAAGCCGCCATAGACGAAGAGACTAAGAAATCGTTAACCGAACGAGGAAGAGAAGGTGTGGTACAATCTTTCAGAAATATGTTTTCAAAAAAGTCAGATGAAAACGTAAACACAAAAACGTAAACGCAAAAACATGTTAAAACATTATACTATTATGTTAAAAAGCATGTCGTTTCTAAAAATTTCCGATCCCATAAAAAGAGACTTTATCGTTGATGAGTTTCTTAAGACGAAGAAAAAGATACAACGAGACTTTTTATCAGAAAAATTAGGTGATATAAGCCTACAGCGAGATTTAACGAAATTGTACAAACCGATCGTTGAATCGCAATCGACAATTTCGAAAGAACAAAAAGCTTTGTTATCTGATATAAAAGAAAGCGCCTTATCAACAACCAACGCGTTAAAAGCGCTTCCTGAATCTATTTCATCATTAAAAGCCATTCAATTTCCACAACACCCTTCCATAGAGGCGTATACGGATCCAATTGAGGATGTCAGAACCTTAGAACTAGGAGATATGGCGACCAAGTACTTAAAACAATACGCGTCGAATAAAAAGGTTGCGGACACAACATTCGGAATAAAATCTAAAGATGGTCAATTCTATATAGGAGACAATCCGATTTCAATACAAGGAGATGATATAACGGTTGGTGATAAGACGTACGATGGAACTATGGGTCTTTGGGAATTGTTGACGATGGCTAAACCAAACAAAACGATATATAGTAATAGCGATTTTGAAACATATGCCGAGATTCTGGATGAAACGAATGCCATGAGACAAGCGAGCAATCCAGAAAAACCTAAATCGTCTAGAAGCGAAAAATACAAAGAAATTATAAAACCGATATGGGATGCGAAAGTTAGAAAAAGACTGAGTTTCCCAACGACGGGTAAAGGAGTGGGTGGGATGCAACATGTAATTACCATTCCAGAAAATCCTAACGACTTGGTGGAAGATCTAGTATTACGAATGAACAGCTTCAAAGCGGGTAACACGGGTGTAAGAAACGAAATCGTTGCGATATGCGATGCGTTATTGAGAAAAGGAGCGATTGATAAACAACGATATAAAAATCTAATATTATTAATATAAAATGTTGGTTATTACTAAACGAAGGTATAAAAAAGTACACGTTATCGGTGGATCTGGAATATTCGACACAGTTTCAGGATTTTTCACGAAATTGCTCTCATCGAACGCCGCCAGGCAATTAGGGTCAACGGCCCTAAATGCAGGTAAAGATGTCGCGAAAGAGATTGGAAAAAAGGCACTCGATGTTGGGAAGAATATGGCTATCGATGCTGGGAAACGATTAGTGGAAAAAGCGGCTGTTAAAATGTTGACACCGAAAAATCAAGAATCATTGATGAAACTAACCGAGTCGCCTCAATCTAATGTATTGCTTACACAAAAATCTAAAGACATTCTAAATAAGTTAATCAGTGAAGGAGAAACTAAAGCGAGTATGAATATAAATAAATTAATTGATGGCTCCGGAACCGCCGTTAAAATTCAAGATTTAGTACGCTTGATAAATGGGGCCGGAATGAAAGTCATTTAAAAAATAATCCTCGCTTATTAAAAAATGCAATCGGATATTTTAAGATTTACTGAAGAACCGTTGATCGACGAGAGTATCGAGCGTTACGAATTCTACGAGTACGAACCCGCTGCTAGAACAAATTATAACACACCAGGACAAATTCGTATAGATGTAATAACTCAAGATATATACGCTCATCCAGCAGAGTCTTATCTACTATTCGAAGGAAGATTAACCAAAGCGGATGGAACCGCATACGCAAATGCCGATGTAGTGACGCTGACGAATAACGGGTTGATGCATCTTTTCAGTCAAATTTCGTATTCTTTAGCGAACCAAGATATAGAGACGATATACAGTCCAGGACAAGCTACCACGATGTTGGGTCTGTTAAAATACCCAGATGGTTTTGCAAAAGCCCAAGGACTGAACCAATTGTGGTACAAAGATACTACAGGTACCGCGGTTCTGGCTGATAATACCGGTTTCGCGGTTAGACAGACGTATCTTATCCAGAAACCGAACGCAAAAGGTAAATTCAGTTTCATCGTACCGCTAAAACATATTTTTGGATTCTGCGATGATTACGATAAGGTAATCTACGGTGTGAAACATACTTTAACACTAGTTCGTAAAGCCGATGATGATGCTATTTATAAAGCTGCTGCAGCTGCTGGGTTAAATGATCCTGGAAAAGTTACACTCAACAAAATTGCTTGGTTTATGCCACACGTGATCCCATCGGATGTGGAAAGAATGCAATTGTACAAAACCATAGAATCAAAAGTCTCCGTACCCATCGCGTATCGTGCTCGTCAATGCGATACTATATCAGTCCCCCAAACGACTACGTTCAACTGGAGATTAGGCGTTAAAGCCGCTTCCGATAGACCAAGATATATAATAGTAGGTTTTCAAACGGACCGAAGTGGTGATCAAAACGCTAATCCATCGATATTCGACCATTGTAATCTTAAAAACGTGTACGCGATGGTGACTTCGGAAAGATATCCCGCCACCGATTACGACCTTTCGTTTCCAGACCAAGTTTTCGGTCGTCTATATAGAGACGCAGCAACGTTTAACGAACAATTCTATGGCACGACCGAACTAATCGCGCAATGCAATATTACACCACAAGATTTTAAAGATTTATACCCGATAGTGGTACTCGATGTAAGTAAACAATCCGAAAGGATAAAAGCATCGAGTGTGGATATCAGTATTAAAGCATTTTTTGCAGCTGCTGTACCCGCTGATACACAAGCATTTGCGGTCGTTATTTCGGATAGATTGGTAAAACTCCAAAGCGATGGTGAGAAAATGTCTGTAATAACTCATTAAGTTTGTACTACCATATCATCAGTTGTTGAAATAGAGTTCCAGTTTTAAAAAAAAATTCATTATAATAAAAACAAGAATGTATAGTCTATCCGGATTAGAAAAAATAATCAAAGAGCATAATATTAAAGGAACTTCTTTTATGAATAAGCCTCAAAAAGTCAAAGTTCTCATCGAGCGAGGAGTTTTACCCGAAGACTACGCGAATAAGCCGGTAAAAGTGAAGGAAAATCCCGAGAAATATTTAAAACTTAAAAATATTCGTGTAAATCCTAGACGTGTAAGCGTGCACGACAATGAAACTAACGAAACGAAAACGTATAAATCGTTATACGCGTGTGCAAAGGAATACAATGTAAGTCCAAACGTATTTTTCCGTTACGATGGAAAAACGTGGAGAAAACGATATAAAATAAAAATCATAGATGGCCCAGTTACGAGTAACGTGGAAGAAGAAAAAGAAGCTGTGTTAATTGAGTTTGAATAGTTTCATTACCTCACACCTATGTGGTCGTATATTTCGAGATAATCGGTATTAATTAATCTAATTATAATACTACCCGTTGAATTGTTATGTGATGCACCTGTACCTCCACCACCACAAATCTGTGCGTAAGATGTCCCGTTTTTGTGTAGATGTACGTTACCATAACTCGTTGTAGAAGCCGAATGAAACTCTACATACGCTGAAACGACGTAGTATCCAGCTTTACCAGGAGTGAAACGGCTTAATTCTGTATTAAACTTTTCATCGGTGTCGAATGTTACTGTTAAAAATGAAACTTTAGTGAAAACGTCGGTAGTTATTGATTGTAACCCTCGTATCCCATCGTGTCCGTTCGTCGCAGAAAATGTAGGACCAAACACAACAGTATCTACGTATTTTTTCGTAACCGCATTACTATCACCAGTAGGTTCGGCTAAACCCGTAATACGGGCTCCATACATGTAAATGTCTTTGTACACGTTAATTCTCGAAATATCTCGACCGGTTTTCACGATTTCGATAGCGGTTCCATTATTTACTCGAAAACGGACCCCGATAGTGGTTTGTATCATTACGATATTTCTTTCATCTTTAGGTACACTACTATCATCGTCGTAATAAATCTTATTTCCAGTATTACCGAGATGTAGAATAAAACGTTGACCTTCTCGAATGTTGATGCAACCGAGTCTTCTGGGTATAGATGGATCATCCGAGGAAGAAAGCAAAAGATCACCATTCATAGTATCACCATTCCTCGAAAGTTTATTCACATCCACATAATTTTTAGTAGCAGCATCTTGTAGATCAGTAGGGTCTGATACGTTAATCAACTTATGTGAATTCAAATCTAAATTTTCAGTCGCGGTGTTCGTTCCATCCGTACGAAGGAAATTATTGTTTATTTGAGAAAGAGTAACACCACCAGAAATTACTCTTTGCGAAACCCCTACATCGGTATGTCCAAATTTATCAACAGGCATTTTATTTATTAATATGTTTTTTTAATGTAAATCGTTGATAACTTCTTGAAAATCTACACCATCACCAACAATCTTCTTTAAAACGTACAAACATAAATGACCGCAAAACACTTCATTATTAGGTTGTATTCGCTCGCTGTTATAATACACCGGACTTCGTAAATATTCTAACAACTCGTTGGGTGGAGGGAGACCATAACTATCGAAATAATGTTTTTTCATACGATTCTTCGTCCAAACTACCCAATGCGTCCCCTCTCCATTAGAATCGTCAAAGTTGAGGATACCACACTCATTCGTTCTCGGTCTTTTAGGTAATTGGTCTCGTAGGTATATTCCTCTAAAATTTGGAATCTTAATCTTTTTTACCGCATCGAGAAGTTGTATATTCGATAAAGGAACGTTTGGCAATGCGACACCACAAACATCTATTTCTTTTACGATTCAGTAACTCATTATTTTATATTAGTTTAAATTATATGCTAACTATTTACCGAATAATGCCCATAAGCTAATGTGTGAATTCCATCTCTCGTCATTACTCGTTTATCATCGTCCGCGGATAATGCGATTTTATTAACCTCTTCGGTAAACATATCGTGTTTATACGATCTGATAACGTTCATTTTTCGTAATTGTTCTCTTTTAGTAAACAAGCAGTCTTTGTAATCGTCGTGAGTAATCGTTTTCTTAACAACACACTTCTTAACGCCTTTACACTTTTTATAATCCTCGCCATCCATTCTATATGAGTATAATTTAGCTCTCAGTCCTACGAACTCTTCGATCTGTTTTCCACCAGCTTCGTCTTTGAACATGCCGATAACTTTCTTGTTAATTCCAGCTTCGATACCAGATGGATGATCTTTCGGGTAGTCACTCGTGTCGAATCTACTCCGTATATCTGGAGCGATATCGGCGTAAAAATCGTCAGTTTTTATTTCGTACATTAATGAATCGGTGTCGGTAAATAATAATTTAACCCTATCTCCGTATTTCGTCTTTACGTAATTATAATGAAAGTCGTACATTAAACTTTTACTCAAGTCTAGAATACACATACCTAGGTATACCGGTTTATTGTAATTCACCTCCGTTTTTCTCATGTGAATGGCGATTAAATTCTCGTCAAAAATAGTTAGACTATCGTAATTAGGTTTCGCGGCTAGTTTAATAGCCTGCTTTTCATCGCATACCAACCTTACATCGACTCTATTTTCTATGTTCTCCATCGTCTTCCCAAACACGCTGTTGTTCATCAGTTTGAAAAAGTCCTTCTCAAAATCGTTAGCAGCACTCGTTCGTAAACGCGTGTTCAAATCGATGTACTCTTTCAACCAAGTACTTTGGTTAAATAGTACCCCTCTATGAATTTTCACAACCTTCAACCCGAGACTTTCGTACAGTTTTAAATTTTCGTAATGCAATACATAATTCTTTTTATCGTTTAAATTTGGAATTAGTTTTGTTACTACGCTCGCGTCGGGTTTTACATTTTCAGGAGCTAAAGGATAATCGTTATGAAGATCGTGTAATTCTTCAGGATATTCCAAGTCTACTTCTAGTATACATCCTAAGGATCCTTCTTCGGTAAGACTTTTCCAGTTATCCAACTCGTCTTTTTCCATCCATTTAAACCCATGGGTTGGTAGCAATTGACTCATAGCCCATCCGTATAAATTATTTGCATCCAGATAAGTGATGAATTTAGACTCCTTCAAACTATCGAATGCTTGCATATATTTATTGTTCGGTCTCGCGTAACGATTCGAAATTGTACTGATTCCTCCTCTCGTGCCGTTCTTAATCATTAGAAGCATATCGTAATCGCTTAACAATTCTAATTCTACCCCAGTTAACTTTAATGCGGCATCCCAAGCTAGACCGGGTGATGTGAAATACCAAGCAGGGTCTAGACCGTAGTTACTGGAACACACGTCTCTAAAATTCTCGAATACATCGGCTAGCAGTAAAACATCGGATTCGTTGTACAAGTCGTGATAATCTCTTAAGGTCTTACACGCAAACTCTTTCCATACCGTTTGCGCGTGTTGGTATTGTTCTTCGCTAATATTGGAATCGTTTAGTTTCGAATAAAAAGCATCCTTCGGAGGTAATTTAGTCTCATTCAGTTTTTCAACGCAATCGATGTAATCGTATGGATAAACTCCTTTTCTTAGTAAAAGATCGAGCTGTACACCGGAGTAATTCGCGTTAAGATTTTTACATTGGTCTTTACTTAGATTATTCGATAACGCTTCGAGACTCGAAGCCATGAATTTAAAGCTGTCGATAAAACGTAGTTCTCTTTTAACGAATATTTCTCTGCCGTCCTCCCAAAACTTATCGACTATAACTTCTCTGCTAAACGACACGTACTTTTCTTCGTTGTTGGGAATACAATTGATCTTCTCGCCGTTATCGCCACGTAGTTTCTTTATAAATAGATGACTATCATACCCGGAAAGATTATGAAACACTACCGGGAAAAACTTTGGCACTCTGTAGCTTAGATTGCATCTATTATGTGCAGCGCCTCTAAACTTACCGGTAAGGTGGCAATGGTCTCTAACTGTATCATCCTCTAACTCTTTACAACATATATGGCACACACTAGCTTCGTTATACCTCTTCTTATCATCTTTGGAAAATATCATCTTCTTTGGAAATTTAAACCTCTGATATATATTTTTTATATTTTCTTCAAGAGTATCTACAAATATTTGTGCAACGTCGTCTTCTTCGCTTTTCGCCGTAAACTTTACCAGACTTTGTGAATAAAGTTTATCATCAAAACATTTGATGTGATAGCAAAACGAGCTAGGCGTATGCTTTTGGTATTGGTTGGTGTAAGACACGCTAGGATCGGGTTGACATGTATCGATTGGTTTTATGAAAGATTCGAAATCCGCATACACGATGAATGGGACTCTCATCGATCTATAATAATTTTTAAAATGTAACATAGTACCATGCTCTGGCATCTTCACTCTCGCGACACCGTGGTTGCTGCAGTGCTCCGTATGTTTATCGAGAGCTTCTTCCCTTTCAAATCCATTAAGACAACGCCGACAATAATGCATGAAGGTTTTTGCTTTACTCGTTTGAGAAGATAATAATCTGCTAAGATTCTTAATCAAACAATAATGCCGCGTGTTATCATCCGCAATCAATAGTAAATCGATAGGTACTACATCGGTATCTCCATTTCGTTTAGATATTCTTAAAGGATATACAAATCTTTCGTAGCCGAAAACATTAACGCTTAGATTATTATTTTTCTCGAATATATCGATGTCTTTCAACGAAACGGGGAAATTAATTTCATTCCAATTAAAATTTTCAGATTGTGTTCGTAGTGATTCGGTTATTCGTTTAGGGTTTTTATCAACAGGATTTGCGGCTCTAGTAATACACCATTTAAAACATTCATCGTCTTCGTTCTCCATATTGATAATAGCCTTTTTACTAGCTAGTTCTTTCGGTAATGGAATGTATGAATTACCTTTCAGTGGTTTATAAACAGCCGTATTAATATCTAACTTCACAACAGTCTTAAATCTCCAATTACTTCCTCGCATCTGGAAAGTAGCCATAGACTCCAACATCTTATCTTTCATATTACTATACACCTCACTCGCATCGGTAGTAACTAAATTTACTTCAGTTCTCGTCACGAATGGAATATCGATATAAGTCACCTCTCCAGATTTCATATCAACACGCTCCATAGTACAAAAAAGAACCAAATTAATCTTTGTCTGGCGATTACTCGTAAACAGTTTAATTACCTGTGGTTCGACTTTATTAAGAAAAGACTCGGCATCTATTCCAACAACCCCGTTGATTGTGTATTGTTTAGCAAATCCCCTTATAGCAGTAGCGGCCTCTCGAATTTCAAACTTGTTCTTTTTATAAATTTTATCGAAAATAGAATTTACTTTTGTTTTCAATGCTTTTAACTTTTCATTCACGATTCTTTTTGGTTCCTCTGGTATATAACTTTCAATCCAATCAACAATATCTTTGGTGGAAGTATTAATCGTTGATTTAATCTTGTTAAAAACTTTCTTAACATACGAAACTGGTAAAGGCGCAAGTGTTGGCACGCCTATTTCAGGGATTGGGTCATCGAGCAAATTATGCTCCACACTCTCCACGGCGTTATCACTCGTCTCAATAGCTTCGAACAACTCCGCTTTTCGCAACTTGTAATATCCTTTCAACCCGCGCTGTTTCGCTATATCTCGTAATTCACGAATTGTTTGTATATTGTAATCCATTTTATTATGTATGGTCGTCTTTTAAATAGAGTTAGGAAAATATTTTTTAGATTTTATGGATTTCTAATAAGTTTCGATGAACCTATAATATGGTTGCGTGCGCGTTCTATTTTTAGATTTGGGAATTTCCAGTGGTTTCGATGACGTCATCATGTTTTTATTTTTGGTGAGGGACCTATAGGTTGAAATTTAACCTATAGTTTTGGTTCATTTTTAAAAATGTGCTAGAACCCGGGTTTCTCTACTACTCTTACCAGTTATAGAGTCGTGAATAGGTAGGAAACAGAGTGCGCTTGGCCCTAAAAATGTTTAGGTTGTTGAGGTGCGTCAAGTGCTATGTGTGCCCTATATTTCTGCATTTTTCATGCACGTGTTCCCATGCTCATGCTGATCTGTCTGCTCCAACTGCCCTCAGCATAGCCAACCCTTCCAGAAAAGGGCTGAGCCATTTAAACGGTTGAAATACTCTTCTGGAAAAGTCGGCCCACCGTTGAGTGAGCTTAGCCATCGTCTCAAACGCTGCACCGACATCAAGAAGAGTCAGTTGAGTTGCTCTCCCGAAGCCGGATTGCAGCGCGTTCGTTGTCCCTAAGTTTCACAATTCCAGACAGAGACTCAAAGCGATATCTGCTGATTCACTGCGTTCTTTAGAATCAACAACCTGAAAGACTGGAGATAGGTCAGTAGTCACTGATGTCATCTGCGTACATACAGTAGTTATAAAATAGCGGTTTGAAAACACCTAGTGTTTTCCTACCTCTCGCCCCTCATCTACGATCTACCAAAGCCGACACCGCCCCCACCACGCCCCTCAGCCAATGTTCGGGGCCGTTTGCTCTTTGTGCAGGTTGTGATCTGCGATCTTACCTTGCCATTCATGATAATATGTCGTCCATCAGTTGCCGTTGCTCCATCGTCTCTACATATATGAAATACTGTCTGAGAAAACGGCCGACGGTTTTGAAGGAACACGGTGTAACTTTCTTGAATCGAAAACTGTCAGCTCCCGTTGGATTGACAAACTTTTCTGACACTGACAAAACAGGACAGTGCTGACGCTTCTGATGAACTTGTATTTGCGAAGAAGACGAGCAACGTACAAGCAGAATCTGCTGAGCAACGTACAAGCAGAATCTGCTAAGCAACGTACAAGCAGAATCTGCTGAGCGTGTTTGCGCTTTGGCCGGACAACCGCAATCAGGCCGGCGGGCTTACTGTTATGCATAAAAACGAACACATTCACAGGGCACTTTATGGCACGCCGATAGAACAAAACTAACAGAATTACATGTACTCGTACGGCGGAGAAGCGAAAGGTTTAGGAGCGATATTGATCCCGTCATTCCGACATCACGCGCAGATCAAGGCGATAGAGATTTGACAGCTTGCGGGCCTTTTGATGAACGATGCGGGGGCCTGCTCTCGACCGCCCTTGATAAACTCGTTTTTGTCTCTTCAATGATGCTCCCGACCGTGTGGTCCTTCTGGCGCGAATCTCGTCTTTCATGGCATGATACTTCCCAGCTCCATTCAGGACAAGCCTGCACTCCTTGTCGCTGATCACAGTGTCCTCGAGGGCCGTCGAAATGCGGCTGTTGACGATGTTGAGTTTGCTGCTGGCCAGCACGCGGATACTTTCATATTTCGCCGCCTTGGCTGAGCACTTACGAGAGCAGGCGACGCCTATAATGTCGAGCATCCCGGCCGCCACAGTTAGCCCCCTGGAGGACGAGGCCGGGAACAATCCCGACCCCAATGGCTACCAAGGCGGAACCTCACACACCCATACCTAGGCTGGCGCCCGCAAGGCTGAAGCATGCACCATCCACTGAATGAGCTGCTTGACCGGTGGAGTGGAGTATGGAATGGGTCAGCACGCCGAGGTCAGAGATCGATGGAAGCGATTAAACAACTGTGATTGGACCGCAGGCATCCCGAGTGATAAGATGAGCGAGGCTACATAGCCACCATGCATTGACATGTCGATGTGCTCTGTCGTATGACAAAGCTTGATCTGTTGAACTGCCTGATGTGTTCAGCACACGGATATCCGGATCCTCCATGTGGATGCTAAGGTCACAACCAGCTGGCTGTTGTAGGTAGCCTGGGTTTCAAGGATGATGGTCGTGTCCTGGATGAACGAGGAGCACTAGGGAAAGAACTCGGAAACTTAAGTTCTAAGCCGGTGTTAGTCTTCGCAAGTTCAGCCTAGCAGACAGTTATGACTGTGCCTCACGAAGTGTTTTCGTACTGACACTCTAAACTAATATAATGTGACAAACAGGGGGTGCCGAATCCCCTGTCAAGGTGCTGGTTTTCTGCTACTCTACCCGAAGGCTCCCTACCAGCGCCTATCTACTGCCAGCCCGCGAGGTAAGCCCCTGAGGTCCTCAAAAGACTGAACACCAAGTCGATCGATCAGCTATCACCCTTTTATTTCTCACAAAACGCTTGACCAGCACATGTAGCATCTAATAGAAACAGTCCTTACGCTAAGACTTCAGTGCCTTCTACACACAAACAAACCCTTCTGCATAAACACTCTCCCTTCTGCTGCTCTCTTATATAGGCGGCGAGTTCGCTTTGCGTTCCCGTGCAAGGGAAGGGCGAACACGTTGCGTTCTATGTGTTCCCGTGCGAACACGTTGCGTTCCATGTGTTCCCGTGGGAACACGTTGCGTTCCATGTGTTCCCGTGCGAACACGTTGCGTTCCATGTGTTCCCGTGCGAACACGTTGCGTTCCATGTGTTCCCGTGCGAACACGTTGCGTTCCCGTGCGGGGGAAGGGCGAACACACTGCGTTCCATGTGTTCCCTGCGTTCCCGTGCGGGGGAAGGGCGAACACGCTGCGTTCCATGTGTTCCCGTGCGGGGAAGGGCGAACACGCTGCGTTCCATGTGTTCCCGCGCGAACATGTTGCGTTCCCATGCGGGGGAAGGGCGAACGCGTTGCGTTCCCATGCGTTCCCGTGCGAGGGAAGTCCGCTACAATAACTTTGCAAAATAAATAATTTTATGACACTTAGCTCTACACAGTCGGATGAACTAAGCTGTTCAAAGCACTATTTCATACATACACACACATATATACATACATATATACATACAGTACATTCATACATATATGCACCGGTACACACATATATGGATACACCCATACTATATGATTTGTGGGTTTTAACTGTTAACGGGTTGCTAATCTTCGTTAACTGAGCCATATGTGTCGACGTCTTTTGTAGTATGGCAATGCTGGTCCTTTACTTGAAGCAGAAAGCAATATTTCAACACCAAAACCTGACCTGTCGACACCGAATTCGAAGGTGATGACATATATCAAACTTCTAAGCCTAAGACATACATACACCAATCCAAACACACACACACATCCACTTACATGCACAGTCGCACATACTAACACAATGCAGGTAGCCAGGTATGTAGGTTATAGGGGGAACATGACAGCAGGCTTCACGAATTCGATATTACACAGTAGCGAGGGAATAAAGATATTAAAATTTCGTGGACAAGTGATCCATGTCGAGCGTTTTAAAGACTTGGTTACAGAGTACGATGATAGCTCTGCAGCGATCAGCAGGTAGCTTCACTTTCAAAATGATGAACGGCACTTTGTTAAAATATTCTTTGCAGTTAGGGTTTTAGCTATGGATTTAAAACATTGTACAGTTGACTTCTGGAAAAGCAGAATAAGTTGCCGTTCACCGTAGATATTAATTCATCGCAGCTGCATGTGAAGTATGTTATTTACACCCCATCGGCAGTAATGGATTAGGGGCCTATATCCAAGTTAAAAATTGCGATTACATATATTCTGTGAAATAGGAATTGTAAAATAATACACTACTATTGTAATTCTCAACTGTGTGAATTCAATAATTGTTCTATTTGTTTACAAGCATCAACTTGACTTGGCCAGCTTCTTTGGTGGGCTGATAGGGAAGCCGCAGTCTCGAGCATCTACGCCTTCAAATCGACAATCGCTAGGTTGTTCGGGGTCTGACCTCTCTTATAGGCCATCTAATAGTTAAGAAGCCGGTGTTTAATAAGTAGTTGATGTTTACCTGGTAGTTGAGGAGTTAAAGATTAATAGGTAGGAGTGATTAAATATAGGCCTATATGTGGCGGACTGGCCACAAAGTCAATGCATGGGATTTACAAATAACAATTTTATTTAAATGATACCAGAATACTATAATAGTTTCAGATTTGAGCTGTTCCTTTCGTTTTAGTTTATTTCTAGTATTTTAACCATTATGTTTTAATTCAATTTAATATAATTACGGCCCTACGCAGCGTTCTATATATGCAAGTCAATGCAAAGTTGGCCTCGTTTGGCTAGCGATATTCAGTTCGTTCTCTATTGAGTGAATACATAGTGTATACGGAAGTCACAGCCCGTCTTCGGGGCAAGGTGATATATATGCATATATATATATATATATATATATATATATATATATATATATATATATATATATATATATATATATATATATATATATATATATATATATATATATATATATATATATATATATATATATATATATATATATATATATATATATATATATATATATATATATATATATATATATATATATATATATTCAAACAAAAGGGCATCCGGGTAAGACTAATCAGCGCGCTCCCGAGTCACAGCCAAAAATAAACTGTCTGCTGATCCGACAGGGCTCGGGTCACCCGATCTCGAGACGGTCTAAGTCGACAGTTGGAGGGCGGAGGTTGTGCGGAACTCGGGGAAGTTCCGTTTTGCATAACACAGGTCTGTGTAAAACGAGTGGGAAAGTTGCGGAAGCTAATCCCACTGATCCCGTTCGAAAAGCAACTCTGTTTAATTACAATTTACAATTACAGTCCAAATTACAATTAATTAACTACAACTTTGCCGACATGGGTCTAAGTCGAAGTCGGGCAAATACTCTGATGCCCACAGAAATGTGTCCGAATTTGCCAAAATGAGGACCCTATAAATCTCTTATACATTTTTCTCGACAACTACGATGAGTAGCCAACCATCGAAAGAACTCTAAAAGTCAGAGTCAAAACAAGGAAGAACGAAAGGACATTGAAACCATCTAATGAATGTTCGCCTCTCCAATCAAGAACTTTTAGCTTATCAAAACAGCAAACAAACAGGTCAAAATGTTTAAACAGATGGAATGAAGAAATAATGAGGCTAGAAGAAGAATTTACAGCAGCGCAACATGATTTACGAACATTAGCAAGAATTTGGGCATTAGAAAGTCAACTTTGCGCAGCAAATATCCAAACATTTTGCTGATTCGGTGAACGCTTCAAGTTCGAGTTATGCGTCATATTTTATTGCTAATATGAGCAGAGTAAATACACGATATGCTTCACTTTCATGTTCGATTATTATTAGACATTTCTTTTGAAATGTTTTCTGGATTGAGTAAGCCTACTAATAGCTTTTTGTTTATTAATTATTTTAGCCAGAGATCATATTCACTTGGGTGATTCCGAGGATTCGAACGACTAGATGTATCGAGAAAACTCTGGAGTTCATTCCATTCAACTTCGTCAGCTTGTAGTTAAGAAACGCTTAATTAAGTAAGAGGCACGTACTTTTCTATAAATTTCTTTCAACTCAAGCTTTGAAGAAACTTTCTCCCTTGTAGTCTTGGTTATTACATCATTCATCCAACTTCTGTTATAGACTTTATCGCCAAGAAGTGGAAACCATAATTTAATTCTCACGAACAATAAGCTACCTGAAATTAACCAAGTTGATACCTTTGTTTAGTTTCGAAGATTTTGCACCATTAACCGTGTGTAAACCTGTGAATTTTTCGTTGTTATTTCTATGATAGCCTATATGACTGTTAGATAGCCAGCAAAATTTCAGCCCATTTGAGAGGTACTTAAAAGGCGCTATACAAATATTCACACAAACACACACTCATATATAAATATACATAAAATACGTACATATATCGTCGGATAACTGATTACTGAACGTCGAGGCCACGTTGCTTTAAACTGGTCCTGGATCTAACAAAATCCTGACTCGACCACTGCCTACAGTGTGTAGCAGTAGATGGAGTATACCACATCGCAAAGGCATAGCCTACACTTACATGCATAGCGGAAGGGTGTATTATACTTGTTGGCCTCTTCACTGACATTGAACTGCATGCCTAGACCTGAACTCGACTAAAATCGAAAGAAACCTTAAGATTTTTACTGGTCGCTAATTGTCCGCGGTTGCATGCGGCAAGACTGTGCAGGGGCTTCGCCGTGTCTGCATGTAGGCTGTGTGTGTGTGTAGTGTGTGTGTGTGTGTGTGTAGGCTACGCATCTGTGTCGATTGTTTAGTAGACGGCCGCCAGAGGGAATGTTCTTCATTCACCGGCCTCATCTGTATCAGAAGGACCATTTCCCAGTATAAAAGATCGTTCAGTGCGTCCCAGCTCTCAAGTCTCAAGCGCCCGAGGGCCAACACTCGCCCACCGCGTTGCCGGTGTGATCGTGCTACGTATGATGCGGGGCGCAAACGGTTCCGAAATATAATTGTGATTGGTTCACGAGACCAATGCCATCAGGTAGCAACTATCAAGCTTAACAAATACTCCGAATACAAGATCTGGTCTGGTCAAAAACACTAATGACAAAAGATAATTATTCCTTTATACCACTTTATACCAAATACTACATATTGATACATCTTGAAAAGTTTAGAGTATGCTAAGTACGTAGCATAACTTAACTAGGGTTTTAAATGGATTAGAAGACAAATATGTGTTGGAACCACTGCAAATCAGCCGAGGATGCTTAATATCCAGTCCTTCCTAGCATCTTCTCAAAGGCTTTGACTGTGTCCACTGAGACGATACTGTCATCCAAACCAGTCTACAAGTCTACAACTCTTCCACAAAAAACCTCTGCCCTAATGTTCCGTTCGGTTTCTAAAATAAAGCATACCTGTGTCCTCGACTCGCCTTGTTTCGTGCTAATTCAAAGAAACTTTCGTGTTAATTCAAATAACCTATTCCACTGCATTTCCTCCTTTCCATTGATGATCTTATAAGTTACAGTAAGGTCTCCTCTGCACCTCCTTAGAGTTGCTAGTCCACAACTTTTCAACCCCTCTTCATAGCTCAAGTCTCTGTAACCCTGAATCAATTTGGAAAGTAAGCATTCTATGCGAATCAAGAAATTGATTAATAATAATTGCTGATATTGATATAAAATAATTATTAATTATTGATTAATTAATAATTACCTAGCATTTAAGTAAACTTCAGCTTATAATCCAGGCCAAAATTCATGCTGCAGCACCCAGCTGGAGCACATTAAGCCTTAGCTTGCAAGTACAGATAACGATGCTAGTGCATAGACTTATATTAAAGCTGTATTCGAGACTCTTTCGAGTATAGGATGAGAGATTGATGGAGGCTGAAAGAGAGGTAGGTTTATTAAAACTTTGTAGCTAAGTCTAGGAGGGCATTTCGAGTTGCAATGAAATGTAATGTAATTTAACACTTAGTCATTTCTACATGCCACAAGAAGACTGTCATTTATTTCACTTAAACGAAGTGTCTCTAAAGCGCACTGTTTATAACCTTTGACCCGCTTTCAAGTACAATGTCTCCAACCTTTAACCCGCTTCTAAGTGCAATGTCTCCAATCGTTGTTTAGTTAGCAAGTGGCCTAAGTAACCAACTTAGCCGAGGCCTATAAAAAGACTCGACATTGACAGTGCATTGGGTGTTCCCGCTCAGACATCGACTGAGGTGGTGGCTTGAACATACGGCTTTGTACATGTCATCGTTGGACCAGCTGCCCAGAGAAACGCTCGGGGTAAAATACTTAGAAATGGTACCAGAAGTGTGGTACCAGTCAGCATTAGGGTCAAGGTCAAGTTAAAGTCAACTTAAGGTCACCGTCAAAGTTGATTCCAGCAATGACGTTGAGTAAGACGTTATCACTGTCATCTACACGTTGCTAGACGTTGTAGACTCGTCATCTCGCCAGACACCTGATGCAAAAAGAATGACGTCAGAAGGGCCCAAGTTCGATCCAAACCGGCTTCTGGAGAGCATCGACTTTGGTGTCCCAAAGTCGGTGGCAACATGCAACTGCGAGAGGAAAGTGACGCGAGGTCGGGACGAGATGACTTAGGATCCCCAGTTGTTGGTAAACGCCGGTGCGTTGCTCAGTTACAGGGAAACGTCATTTAAGCCGGGAAAGTTTGACGGAACAGGTCTGTAGCGATCCTCCCTTCTCCCTTTTAATTCGCGTTTGTATTTGTTGAACTAAGACGATAACAGCTTACTTACCTACTTAGTTAGTGAGGAGTAGTTTAGTGTAGTTTGTGTAGTGGTAGTGTACAAAGGTTGTAGACAGGATAGTTCTGTAGGCGTATAAGAATAATAGCCACACTATCGAACATGGCCAGCTTCAGTAGGAACATGGACCTGATGAATCGTATGGGACTGTGCCACGTCAGCATGGCGGATTATAGCCTACCCGATGATCTACGAAAGACTGACCTGGTATGACAGAGCATATTTGAAAATTGAACAATGGCTGATATCAAGGAGCAGGCGGCGATCATAATAGAGAGTTAGCTGGACATGCGTAAGTCAGCTATAGCGGTTGGCGGCCATTAAAAACCAGACGAACTCTGACGGGTAAAAAACGATGCATTCTATTCTAAATCGTCAGATACATTCGTAAGTACATGCCATAGTGAAATGTGTTAAAAAACTTTCGAACATCTCCGTTAGTCAAACTTCGATCGGAATTTGTATTAAAAGTGACCTAGGTTAAAGGCGCTTCGAACAGACTCAAACTGCCAACTTTGGAGGTCATAACGTATCGAAAAGTGTAGAGTCGTAGTCTACTGGTTTCGATTGCATTGGCGACAATCCTCGTTCGACAGTCTTTAAGCGTATTTCGGCTCGCAGTCGTGATTCCAAGAGAAACAAGTAAGCGGACACCTCGTTTGCTTCATCGTCCTGCGATTTTGGTGAACTTAACTTTCTACGAACTTTCGTGGTGATAAAGTTGGAAATATTTCACGAGAAAAATGGCGAATATCCATCGACTGCCTACAGCTTACTATGTTCGACGTATGCTTGGAGAGGGATTGTGGTAAAGCTCACGGCGACTGGTACGATCCACCGAGAATAACGATTCACCTCAAAGACTGAAGCCTGGAATATCAAGAGCTCATCTTGTGGGAGGGAAGATATTTAATTTCCTCTATTAAATGATTTTGTTAGATTAGTAGCTGGCCTGAGGAAGTCGTAGAATGAGATAGGTTTAATTACATGATGTGAACTGAACCATGCTATCTTGGCTATTAATTAACTAATTAATTAGTTAATTTATTTTTGTTAAAATCATGTTTTGTCCAAATTCTGACTGAATAACTACACAGTGCTTGCTTGGGCTTATAATTGCCCACATACTAAAATATTGTTTCGTATCTAAATGTAAATGTAAATGTACACGGTTTTATATAGCGACCGTATGGCCTCGACCCTGCTCATTTTTCAATGAATAGACCGGATAAGATCCTTCACCATCGCTGCCCGTTTGAATGGGTGCCACGCCATTTAAGGTCCCCATAGCCAGCGTATGGCCTCGACCCTGCTCATTTTGCAGTGAATTTATCGAGTGAGATCCAATATTCTTAATATATGAAGACAACAGGATAGGCCCTGCTTCAAATTTTGTCACACTATTCGGACCACATTTTGTAGGGACCAGATCTCGCACCTATGTAGTGTGAAATCCGACCACTGCAACGGAATTGGGCGGAGTCGGAACCAACTTTCCCCCGGGCCACATATCACACCACACCGGAACGGAGTTGAATGAAAGAAGCGTTGATATGGTCGGCGGATAGCCTGCATGCGTCGGATCCCCACAAAGCATGTGTGCCTCTGCTCCAGCCAGTATATATTGCACGCTCATTATTTGGTGCATTTCAGAGGGCTACAGACACTGCCGCTGCCTCAGCCGCCCCAGTCTTGCTGCAAAGTGCTCCGTTTTCGTGTTATAATCCGCCGGTCGGTGTATCAGAAGGAGGTCGCCTCAACTTCACCTTCTGCTGCCCCAGCTCTACTATACCTCGTCCACCGCCTCCGCCACCGCCTCCGCCGCCGTCTGCTTTGCTCGGGTGAGCGTGTGTTAGAACGGCGTTCATCTGACGCGTCGAATCGCGGGAGTTGCCATAGTTGCCGGGTTTTTTGGGCAATTTTTCATCGCGGACTAAAATCCATAATTCTCTCTGGTTTTTCTGCGGCGATGGCTGGCAGGACCTAGTTACGATTTGGCGAGAAATAGCTGGAACGTCTGCAGTCAGTTAGAAGAAACGAGTGACGCCTGCCTGCCTTCTGTCTGATTGCCTGGTTCGTTGGCTGGCTGGCTGGCCTTGGGATATCGCGGCTGGAATTATGTCGAGATGGATTTACGGTCGACAGTAATCGTTCCTGCTCCGTGTCTCCACTGACTGAGCGACCGACCGACCGACCGACGGATATTGGGGATAATGGGTAAGTGGTCGTTTGATTTTCGCTTTGACGGAACTAACCCGGCATACTCGGAACGATAATGCACTGTAATTTTCTAGGTATCAATCACGGAGTGTATTTCATTCGACTGTTTTATTATTAATCAACACATTTATATAGCGCGCCATTGACAGTATATGGGACGACAAAATATACGCTATATTATATATATATGTGCATGTATAGGAACATATATCCAATGTATAGAATGCGCGTGTAATAATCGCTTAACGATATGCATTTGTTATGCAACTGTCCCTAACTAGTGTATTTGTCTGTGTCTGCGTGCCTGTATATCTGTTGCCTGTCCATTGTCTGTCTGCGTTCTTCTTTCTGCAGAGGAAGGACTCAGTCATCAGTTGCGTCTTGAGCTTGGCACTCCATAAATCCCTCAGTATGTTTTTGCTCCGCAAATCGGTAATGCCAGTAGTGTTTGTCTCATTCGTCACTGAAGGATAAAACCTAGATAAGAGATGGTCTGTCTCCACTGTAGCCAGCCTGTTTCCACTCTACCAATCTCTCCGCCTTTTCGGGTCATGACCTCGTTGATCGTGACCCTAAAACACTTAGTTCCGGCTGCCGTATCCCTCACCACCACCCCAGATTCCCGCTGTCGCCAACACTCGGCACAAGACCGTTGACAAGACTTCAACGTAAGCTGAAGGTCAGTCTTTCTCTTATGATGGATATATTGGGGGTCGAACCACTCTGCAGACTGTATAGCTACATTAAGAATGCCATGGTTTCATGTTCGGCCTTTCACCGCTGTATCATAGGATCGAATCCGGGTGATGCATGTGACATTCGTTGAAACTGTGTTGAAAGGTTGGCCAGTTGTTAGATAGCAAATATCGATATTGATATTGCAAACATCCAGCAACCACGGTGATCTGCCATTGATTGAGGAAAAGCTAAGCTAATGAGTCATGTTCATTTTATCGAGGAAAGGCTAAGCTAGTGAGTCATGTGCATTTTACTGAGAACAAGCTAAGCTTATGGCCATTACTTTACGGTACTGACTTCCTTCAGTAAGCTTATATGCAATTTGTGTAGATAATGCAAGCTTCTCGAATTTAGCTTCAGGCTGTAAAAACTGACCTTTTCATTTGCCCTATTAAATCTTGTCACATGAAAGTGGTTCCCGTATACATACATGAAACGCAGCAATAGCAGATGATTTGGTTTTTGATGGGCTGGAATTACTAAATAACCGTTTTTAACCACCTGGTCCGCTGCAGTTGCATCTAAACATGAGCAGTGCGGTATAATTTACGAGTCTAGACGGGAACTTACCGCTCAGTGTGCCAGTCTAGACTTCAAACTTATCGCATAGCTGCTGGCTCAAACTCCAAACACACACACACTCGCGGCTCCGTTTAACGATCCTTTCATGCGCAGGTATCCTCCAGTCAGTCCGTTTCTCATATCAAACTCCAACAGGTGAAGCGAAACGACGTTTACGATCCACTGATTGGCGACAGTTGTTTCGTATTAACGCCATCCTTTTGTGGCGGCCCTATGTATGTCGAAAATATAGGCTTACGTTCTCACGTTGCATTTTCTCCGGAATCGTCTCCCTTTCTAGCGGACATGTTTTGCATTTACCCTTGCCCTTTTGTGTGGGCCACCTGCATGTCAAAAATAAAGGCTTTCGTTCTCACATTGCATTTCATCTGGAATCGTCTCCCTTTCTGTGAGGATATGTTTTGATTTATCTATATTGGCCGGTTCTTTTTCCGAAGTCGTGTACTTCTTTCCGAAGTCAAGCTGTTGTACACCCCGTGTTTTGCATTTCCTTTGTTGTAGCAAATGATCTGCTGTAGTCCAAATGAAATTATTCCTGTACTTTGAATCTTTATAGTCAGGTAAGATTTCGTCGGTATGGACATGAACGTCTAGGCCCTAAAGGAATTAGTGCAGTAAGGGCAAAACGTGAAACTGGGTCATGTCATCACGACCTGCAGATGTGAGCCAAAAATGTTCAGCTGTGAATTTTCCAAGAGGGATCAAGTACTCCATCTTTCCCTACAGTATGTGCGGGCGCCAATGGGTACAGACCATACATATAATATATATATAATATGTATGGTCTGTACCCATAAGTTTTGCGTACAGCTGCTCGCCTTGTTCTTCGGCTTCCTCCAAGGTCTCCAGTTACAGACTTAAAGTCTTCAAAATAACACTGGCTATCTTTTCCAGCTTGGGTCCAGTTTTAAGTTGCTGTCCTTGTATACAAGGCGTTTTCATGATCTGTTGCCGAGCTGACTTATGCATTCCATTTACACCTAATCCCACCAGGACAAACTTAAGATTTTTGTTCTAATTTACCAAAATAGACGTGTGGTTTTCGAGCCTTTGCACATGCTGGTTCACGTCTATGGAATTCATTATCACCAGCTTTAAGGAACCTTTCTCATTCTCTTATTTCATTTTGCAAACAATTGAAGACATCTTTTTCCAGCTACCCGCGCTTTTGAGGTGAATTCATAAATTAACGCGATGTAAGTATCTGAGTAATAATAATAATATATAATATATATATTTTCACTGAAACACACCAATTGTGGCAATAACCTGACGTTCAGTGTGGCTTTGCATGGAAGCCAAGCAACAGCGTCCATTTAACTGTATATGTAGCCTATATATAAAAATCTAAATATATATATAAATATATATAAATCTAAATATATATATAAATATATATAACACCCAGTCTAAGCCTTATTCAGTTGTGTTGTAATATATTATGCCTTGAATGTTTTGGCCACAATGTGTATGCACTATGTAGACACTACTTTCACGTGTCTAAATAGCTCATTCTGTGTGTATAAAATGTTATCGTGTTATTATAGATTTATACGGAGCAGACACCATTATAGCCGAATAAAACGTTAATTGATAAACACGTAGAAGTCATCTATCTACAAAAGGCAGTTTGGTGGTCTGCCAGAATTGCGAGTAGCAAGTCTGTATCAGCGTTCAGATGCTGACGGCAAGTTTTCAATATACGAAGAACGATTGAACCGCTATTTACAATATAGGTGTTAAGTATGAATTTTATGGATAACAAATTCTAAAACATGCATGTAGGTCTGACTATGGGCTCGCAGTCTGAAGCGATATGAGAGGACCGCATTTCTGTCTAAGAAGCAGACATCGACTGCTAAGAAAGTCCAAAAGGAAACGTTAATTTAATTGATAACCACCCGGATATGTGCAGTTTAGGTCAGGCTCCGCAGGTACCCATGTACACACGCTCTAAGCAGTACACACATGCTGTACATGCCATTTGCCATGGACTGAGGATCTTAACATAGAAATTGGTTCGCTCCCTGCAGATCAATTTGAATTTTCTCATTCGTTTTACTAAACGCGGCTCACCACGTCTCCTCCGCTAGCCAACAATCCCGCAGTTTTTCACTTGACGCTGTTCTCGAGGAGTAGCGCTTTGACTCGAAGTTTAGTTCCTCATCGTCTTTACTCGATGCCCCAGTTGCGAATCTAAACACCATTATGCGCCGTCGGCCTTTTGTCCGCGATATGTGCTCTATATCGACTTTGACCTCCTGAACGAAACCTGACTCAGTCCTAAGCAGGTTCATCTTACACCTCTGCCTTGATACAGAACTATTTCCTAAGACTCTCGACGTTAGAAACTAGCAGAACTGAACCCACCGAAATGCATTCACTCGTGTCGAAGTTCAGGGTAGCAGCCATGTGTGGTCGTCACCACATTTAGAGGTCTGTATTATAAGCGAGGTCCACAGCTATGTTAATTTCCCGTGAGTCTCGTAATACCTTCGGGTCTGCGAACCTTGGGAAAGGGTTGACAGAGATTCGTGAAGACGAGTAGGCCTACACGAAGTCGTGATTTATAAGTTGGAACCAACGCCCAAAACGTGAGACTTCGAAGGGCATTTTTGTGCCCCAGTAACACATTAATATTCATCTTGAACAAAGCGGTTCGTTAAGTCGTTGCTACTAGTGTTGATGGCGGCAGTGTTTCACATCCAACCAATTAACCTGATGAGCTCAAGAAAGAAGAAGCGCAAATCTGTGGCGTCGAAGAGCCGACTTGGGAAAGCTTGGAACCGTTGAAATGGCAGTTCTGTTCGTCAGGTTTTCAGGGCGCGAAGGTCATAACTCACTGTGGAATCTTTTACAACCCCAGATAAGATTCGTTTTAAGCTAAAGTGTGTGTCCGTTTGCGTAATACTTTCGGGTCTGCAAACCTTGGGAAAGGGTTGATATAGATTCATGAAGACGAGTAGGCCTACACGAAGTCGTGATTTATAAGTTGGAACTAACGCCCAAAACGTGGGACTTGGAAGGGCATTTTTGTGCCCCAGTTTCAGTAACATATTTGTACTTTTTACACCTATAGAAGTCTCCCGAGCTATTTCTCTATGGCAATGTCTGCATTTTCTCTTATCTGTCTCTGTCATCCACAATCTGCCTGTCTCTTCGTTCTCTGCATCGTATATATATATATGTATATATATAGTCGTTCAAGATTGTATATATAAATACACGATATTCGTTTTCAGCATATTATATATACATGTATACAGTGTACGCATTTGTACAACATTGTACACACGTGTATATACAATTTCTGCGATAAAGTCTATATGTATATACTGCAGAAATAGATAAGAAGTTAAAAAGTTACAATAAGCGACTTAGAAATATCACCACAATTGACCCAGTCACTTAATCGCACAGACAGACTAGAATTTAGGCCTGCTGCATGAGGTCAGAGGTCGGCTTCGAGGTCAATGATCCATTTCATACATCCAGTAGCCTACAGAGCTTAAAATAGCATATCCTCATCGTATCTCAACTGCGACATATACCGTATGACGCCCATCGTCCTTGATACGTTTGCATCCTTAAATAAACCAATACACCGTATCTCGGTTGGCTCTGTCCAATTCCAGTTATCTCGTTTCCAAGTCTCAGTATGTCTGCTTGTTTATATGTCCGCCTGCATGCCTGAATATATGTACTTATCTGCCTATTTGTCTATCTGCCTATCTCTGCAGCTTTGTCTAAATCCTGTCGTGTTATTCATTCATTCAATCAATCAATCAATCAATCATTCATTCAGTAAATCAGTCAGTCATTCTGCCTGTCTGGCAGACATTGCATGCTTGTATCATTGTCAGACATGGCTCTGTATGAATATGCATCTGCTTAATGTGCTTTTCGGTCCGTCCGTCCGTCTGTCTGCCTGTTTATGTCTCTGTCAATCTGTTTGCGGGTATATTCTTCCTCTTCCCCTTATCTCTCTTCTCGCTTCAATTTCAAACACTATCCACCGTAGCCTTCTGACTGTCTGATTGCCTGACTCCTGGATCTTGACCTGGAACCAAACCCTTTTGCCTAGCGATTTTGTTTTGACTGAGCGCCTGTGAATAAGCTGGTTCCCGCGACTTGCTTTCATTGGGCGCTGTAGAAATCTCGAGATTACGGTTACGATTATATCGTCTATTTCTCATTTGTTTCGATTCAGGCGTTCTTTGAAGATGGTCAATTTTGTTATTTTGATCTGCAACTGAGGCTCAAGACGCACCTCAAATTATTATTCATTAATTATTAACTTCTAACGCGCAGGTTCTAATGTACAAGGCATCAACCGATGGCGCACCAACCCAAGCCGCAATCAGGTCAATATCCAGACGATCAGTCCACTAAGACAGAGAGGTAGCATATAGTGGATAAGCAGTTTTAAAAGTTTTTAAGTCTTAAGTTGAGCATGAGGTTGCAATAACGATAGACGATCGGAGGGAAGGAGGGATGGAGAAAGGGAGGGACGGACGGACAGAGGAAGAGTGGAAGGAAGGCATAGAGGGATGGTGGCTGACTTGCGGACATACTGAGGATAGGTATATACATGTGAGTGAAAACCGTGAAAGTGGAGAATTCTTTCCGCATTTCAGGTCGTCACCTAGATGTGAACTTTATACAGCTAAAGAAAAGCTGACGCCTGCTCGATGACATGCTCTTGCCAATTGGATACCCCAATGGGTGACAAAAATTCAACCCTGGTCTTTAGCAATCTTCTCCGTTCAACATCTGTACATGTCTGGGTGTCTGGATGACTGGATGGATGTCTGGATGTCTGGAAGGAAGGAAGGAAGGATGGATGGATGGATTGATGAATCCAACCATCCGATGGATGGATGGATGGATGGATGGATGGATAGGCCTATATATTCAGTAGATCTTAAGGATAGCAAGCCTAGGAAACTAAGTAGTGCGAGACACAGATACGACAATGGGCGTCGGCACGGTTTTGATGAGCGTGGGGGCTACAGACGGACGGCTCCAGAAGGGGCCAATTTATCGGATTGTGCTTTATTTTGCCAAAAATTACGACGACGCAAAGATTTAGTCGGAGAGATTTAACCGACCGTGTCCAGGCGCCACAAATACCTATGGACCCACTTTCAGTCGGAAAGACATGACCCTTCTGGCAACCGGACTTGGTTCTTGACATGACTTACTTGACGCAGCGCTCGTGAATAAGTTGATGCCCAGCGCTTAGCTTTTAAGTAGCGCTTTAGAATTTCGAGTTTACGATAACGATTACGATTACCCTATGGCCCACTAATCTGACGCTCTTCTATAAGACTACGCAAAGTTCATGCATTCACGCATAAACTCAGACTGCATCCATCCTTCCGTCTGTCTGTCCGTTCGTCTATCCATTCGTCCGCCCATCCGTCCAGTTGTCTATCCGTCTACCTGTCCCTCCGTCCGTCCATCGGTCCACCCGTCTACCTATGCATCCACCCACTCATCCATCCATCCCTCCATTCACCGACCAAGCGATCCATCTATCCATCCATCAGTCCAGTTGTCCATCCATCCATCCATCCATCCATCCATCAGTCAATCAATCAATTGATTAATCGATGAAATATATAAATTAAAGGTACATACATATATGCACATTGATTGAACCAGTTGGATGCGTGGAGGTTGGAAACTGCAGGACGTTACAGTTTTAATGCGATATAGTGTAATGTAAGTCTCTGAAATTTCACAGCGCTACAGGAAAATTTTGTCAGAGAGACCAGCTAACGTCACATGAAATAAACTCGACTACAGCCTGGTTGTTTGGTCAGTTTCGGTGCCAAGTCAGGGGTGGGGGCGAGGGTGGGGCCGAAACCGGGGGAGATTACATTATACTAGACACTAGTTGGAGAGTGATTAAATTATCGCCTGCAGGCACTTACTGTTTGGGACTGGGAGTGTCCGATGTCTAGACTCTAGGTTTAATCCAGTATGCCAGGCCTTGCCATGCTCGAACCTTCTCGAATGGTGGGCCGATGTGAAGTGCTCTACAGCTGATGGCTACTCTTATGCTCAACGTAAATATTGCTGTTACAGACAAAATATGGCATTCAGAATGATATAGACCTAACTGGAACATGCAATGCAACACCTGGCAATAGAGTAAGCTTATGTATTGTCCGTGGAATTGTGATTAAATATATTTAATGCATTCCCTTTATATACATCATCAATTTAGGGCAGGCTTGTATATCAATTACTTAGGACAGCGTTGTACATGAAGGAAGTGCATAAATATTTGATCGCAATTACGTAGACAGTATATAAGCCTACTGGATTGAGAATTGTTGAACAAGTTTATAAATTGTCCATGTAACTATTGTCAAATATTTGTAATTCGCCTCCATTATATCGACGAGCCTGTTCTAAGTAATCACCAATCGCAGTGTTATTCATTTTTAGTCTATTATGTTCTGAGTGCTTCAGATATAGTCACGTTACAAAGTGCATTAAATCAAATTTATCAGCGATTTCACAAGAAATTGAAAGCAGAATAGAAAGCTCGTTTGTGGATTCCAATTGTAAACACAGATGAGACGGAAAGCTCATCAGTCTTGTTCGACTTTTTTGGGCTTTAATCCCATGCCATACACGCAGAAGACTTAGATTATAATGATTGGAAAGATTTCGGCAGTAAAGCCGATTATATACTCAGGGACAGTGGCAAATATTTATCATAATTATGAGGTCAGTACTCTCTCACACTGGGTGCTGTCTGCCTCTGTCTCTGTCTGTCTTCTGCCCCCACCCGCCCTCCTCTGTCTAATGTGTCTCTAAGTCTCTCATCAGCGAAGGAAAGATCTAAAATTCCATCTTTGTGGCCTAGTTTTTGCCTCTCAGGTCTGTCTGTCTGTCTGTCTGTCTGTCTGTCTGTCTGTCTGAGTAACTAACTATATGCCAAGGTGTCAATGCATAGTTGGAGGACTTGCAAAGGAATCTATAAAATATTATGGGTTAACACATTAAATGGCAATTATGAGTTAATTGATAATAATGGCAGACTGTTTCATCTATCTGATCAAAAGGCACCGTAATTAAAACGAGAGACCCCGTGCGTGTGCCTGCCCTTGCATGCTGTTGGTGTTGCGGCCTAGGTGGTCTTTACAGGTAAGTTCATCTACACAAGAAGTCATAACCGCGTCTCTAAAGGCTTTCAAGTTCTCTTTGAGGATGTTAATAATAGACTCATTAGAAATTCAATTATTAATTCACCTCTGAGAACACCTATAATCATATTATAAATACTTGTAATGTGAGGCATAATTATCCCGCAAAATAGTCAAATACAATGCAATAGGCCTATATGTTTGCACACAAATCTATGTATACAGTTGCATACACATGTAATTATGCATAAATATTTAAGGCCTTGTACCAGCAGTATTCTACTAAATGTAGGCTGTAATTGTAATTGTAATCTGACATATATAAAGCGCCACTTCAAGGATAGGCTCATCAGAGGCGCTCCCCAACCGAACCGGTGAGACCACTGTCAAATTATACAGACTTCAGGTGCTTGCGAAACTGCGGAAGGGACAAACTGAGGAACTCAAGCCGCAGCTCTCGAGAAAGGCGATTCCAGCTATTAGGTCCAACATAGGCAAAGCTTCTACACAGAGCTGTAGCAGTGCGCATACGAGGGACAGTCATGAGTCCAAAAGAGGCCGACGGGAGAGTGCTACGGCCTGGAACCAAGGAGACCGAAATGCAGAAGTCCCTAAGGTATGACGAAGAAGAGCCAACGAGACAATGACGCATGAGGGTTAGGATCTTGAACTGGATATGTATGGCATTTGTGTCGATACAAAACCTAACCTGGTCCAGTCTTTGCAATGGATCTTGCATACATACAGCGCTGGCATATACAGTACGAAGGAGCTTGGCGTTTATGTATATACTGTTCGAATTACCCTGTTCAATCAGTGGTGTAGATAAGGAGGCGAATGGTGCGGCCGCTTCGGGCGGTACGTCCAAGGGGCGGCGAAGAAGAATAACAAAATGAAATTGTAAAGATATTTTAGTATTCTGCACCCAAGATTTTAATGATAATCGCATCAAAGACAACAACAGCCTATGCCCCAAAGATCCAAAGATTGTGTCCATAAAAAGCTTCAGACTGGATAGGCTTGCTGTGCACGGTACCTACAGCACTCCAGATGAGTATCGAGTTTCAACTCTGGTGTTGAACTGACTCGGCCAGTCTCTCTTTTTTCTCTTAAGCCCCCCGCATCTAATATTTTATATTTAAGCTTATCAGTCACCGCTGTCAAAGTAGCCCGCTCTCTCCAATAAGTTACATTCGACTGAAACTATTTTGTAAACTTCGTGCAGTTCTTGCTTCAAATAAATAATTGTTCTTGGTTCAATGCACTTTGTTCTTCTCGATGTTGAGGTGTCTGATATAATCAGCGAGTGGGGAACAAACCCGATGGGCTTCTTGGTCAAGTTTATAACCAATGATAACATTGAACAAAATGCTGTATTTATTGATTAAGTCTATCCTTGTACTTTAGGGCTTAGGCATTACTCATATCATTTATTGTATCTTTTGGCTGATATGCTTCCATGAAGTCTTCATCTAAGAGACTTCTGGTGTCATCGATATCTTTATTGAGGGTGTAAATGGTGTCCTAAGAGCAACCAGACACAGCTTTACAGTTCTTTATAATGCTATAATGGCACATCCCTGACTCACTATTAGAAATGGTCATGGACATAAACCGACGGCAAGACACATAACTTGATCGACTATATATCACGTAATAAACTATATAATAAAAAGTGACAAAAAGTGTAATAAAGGGACAAACTGCAGACCATTCGACGCTCAAATTGGCTCTGATCACAAGTTCATAATCGCCAACCTTAGGATGAGACTAAGGAGAGAAAATTGACCAACAGAGAACATTAAGTACAATACCAGGAAACGACAGGATGAAGATACACAGCAGCAGTAGGAAGAGGAGCTAGAAAGAATCATACAAATCAATTATCAAAACAACATAGAATACATATGGAAAAACAGACAAAAAAGAATACAAACAGCCACCAACATTGTAATTGGACGGGTTAGAAAAAAGCCTAAAGACCAGTAGATATAAGATAAAGTGGCAGAACTTGTGAAGAAAAAAGGAAACAGCCACACGGCAGACTGACACTACAGGCCGGAAGTAATTCAACTGCCTTACCAGCGAAATCAGAAGGCAGCTACGCAGAGACAAAAACAACTGGATGGCAGAACAACGTTAAGAGGCAGAAGAAGCTTTCCAGATAAATAGAATGCAGGAAGTCTAGAATAAGATAAAGTTACTTTGTGAACAGTTGGAACTCAAAGTTATATCAAGTCAAAGACGCAAACGGAAAAGTATTATAAGACAATGCACGCATACAAGAACAATGGAAGGAACATTTCGAACAACTACTAAACGTCGACGTACAAAACGTCCCAACAATCGTGGCCGAAATGCTCATAAACAATGCAGAAGAACAGATGGCCAACTTTCTACAGAAAGAAGTAGGATGCTGTTAATAAAATCAAGAAAAATAAAACACCAGGTATGGCTGAAATAATGACGGAGCTGCTGCAGTGAGAGGAGAAACAGTTGTTAAAGCTATGGACATTCTCGTTACAAAGATGGCTGATGGATTTTGGGTGGGGATGCAAAATGCAGGAATACCAGAAAAACTGATCAGACTTGTACAAGAGGTAACCCGGAAACCTTCCAGCGCGATAAAGGTCGACAAAAAGCAAAATGATCACGGAATACTTCCAGACGAAAACAGAGGAACGTCGAGGGTGCATCTTATCACTATATTTTTTCAACTTAGAAGCAATTTCAGGAACAGTAATGTCACTCATCCTAAGCAACACCAAAACAGAAGTAAAACTAGAGGGAGGTGTAGCGAACAATCCTCGAGTTGCTGACGACATTGGCCTCCAAATCTGAAACGGAGCACAACTACAAGACATTATGACACAGATAGACACCATAAGTAGAAGCTTCAAATTATTATGAATTAATGCAAAGAAAACTAAAACAATGGTTATTGAGAAACCAAAGAGACGCTAATAAACATCAGCATCTAAGAAGAACCTGTTAAACAGGTAAATCAATTCGTCTGTCTCGGAGGTCTAACAACAACAGATGGAAAAAGCGAGAAAGACATACAAAGAAGAATTGGATGCACTTGCATTTGAAAGAATAGCTAAAATATGCAGGAAAAGCTGGAAAAAACGGGAAATTACAAAGAAACAAAGACAAGGTTATATGAGACGATGCTACAGCCTATTTTCCTACATGGATCAGAATGCTGGACAATGAGAAAACAAGACAAACAAAGAAACCTCACAATAGAAATAAGCTGGTTACGGAAAATTGCAGGAATCTCAAGACTATAAAAAATGTAATATGAAAATATACGACAATCCTTGGATGTGCCCACAACTGTGTTAGATAAAGTCGTTCAAAGGTTTGATCATGAGGAAAGAATGGCAACTGACCGAATCCCATAGAATTTACCAGATGCAAGATGCAAAGGAAAGCGAAGCAAATGAAGACAATACTGTTTAGACAGTATAAACGAGGACATAACAAGACTTAGACTGGACATGAGGACAACATTGAATTTAACAAATGACAAAATGTGGAGACCAGTTATTCGCACGCACTGCCGCCAAACAGCTGGCGTCAGGAACTGATGATGATAATGATGATGGTGGTTATGCATGTATAGCGTGGTATAGCGTGGCTATGGGGCACGCTATAACAGATTGTGAGAATCTAATGCAGGGACTTTGGAACTGTTAACTAAACCGAGAAGAAAACACTTCCGATAAATGCATTAGGTGGTCGGACTCCGAAGGGATCCGATAATCAAGAGACGTGTGTCGATGGATCTACAGCGCAATTGCTTTGTATATATAAGTAGTAACCACAATAACACAATAAGACAAATAAGAATAAGCCATTTTTATTTTTAAATCGTAATTTTGTATAGGTTTGTTTCACATGCCTCATGATAACAAATAATTATCAAGTAATTCAAACGCATCCGCCATTTGTAAAAATGACACAAATGGCGGATGCGTTGCAAAATTGTAGACTTTTTTCCTGCTCTCTGTAAACTATCTTGTTCTAAGTAAGTAAGTACGTAAGTGGGTAGTTTTTATTAGCGCGTGCCGAATGCCCACAATTTACGGTAACAATCCGTACAAAATCGTAAAAACGGAAAGTCTGAACTGACATTCATTTCAAACTCAAAGCACAGAAATCTCTTATCAAATTCATATGTTGGACCCGGGATTTTAAACCAGGTCACAGAGGTAAAAAACAGGTCACAATAGCTGTTCTGCCTCAAAGCCAACTTTATGGCTTCCTTAAGAGTGTGTAAACAATATCACTCAACGAGTCTGGTCCTTCTTCCTATCTCAAATTACGGATTCCGTTCTTTCTCGGCCTGTTTCTCACAGCATCATCAGGTCAAAGTGAACTTCAAATACCACAGTGGGCGAGATCTATGTTCGTATTTAGTGTACTACGAGTATACTCGAATATAGTCCGAGTGGCCTAAATTAGCTCATCCCGCGTTCCACGGACACTCGAAGAAAACTCGTAGCGGACACCTCAACATGCCTTTCCTCCCTAGTTGGCTGTCTGACACTTATAAATGTAATTTGTTAATGTAATGCAACAATTAATGCTCCAGCAGAACTTATAATCGTATATGTGGCCACAGGCTGGGCAAAAGTGTACTTGACTAGAATTAGGCCTACTGTTAAGCCTTCTGAAAGACTGGCTTGCATTGTCACGAAAAATATTTTGTAACGAATATGTCATCCAAACATGTAACGAAAATAAAAGTACTGGATTTATTCGAACTATTGCTTCGTTACATTTATACTTTTCAATACTTTTTCTACGAGTAACAAGACTAAAACTCACTTGGACACAGTAAGGCGTTATTTATACTTCCTTACTGTTCAACACTGGATATAGCTCAAAAACATATTCATCCTGAGTACGCAGAGTTTTGAGACTTTCCAGATGCACACGTACTGACACAGATGTACTCTGCTTACCTCGATTAAAGCGCCCGTGTATATCTGTTAACTTTTATTTCTACATGGGCACTAAAGAAATGTATAATTTAGCAGAGGCGTAACCTTGGGTTAGAAAACGGGGGGTACCAGTTTCTTCCCTCTTTTCCCTGTCCCGTACCCTCCGAAGATTACACATGTGGAATTTAGGATTTCGATTTGCGAGCAGTCCAAAGACTGAGATCTTAGGTAACAAATGCAAATCCGCGTACGTCTGCGCCCTTACACCTCAAATGACTGGAAGCGTATTCAAAGGTCGATGATGATGATGAGTTCTCTGCCAGAAGGCAGGTCCATTGGCTTTATGCCACCCGGGGATCAAAGGTCGATATGAGTGGGTAAAGCCAAAACAGCCCATCTTTAGCTGCTATATAGGCCTAGTCACCTCTCACTCGAGCACAGCCATAAAACTTTATTAACCACAACACACTGCTTTTACGTCTGATGCTGGAGTTCAAGAAGTATGTCGGGCTGGTTGTTGCTGATTCCAATCGTGTGTGGATTACGACAGCAGGATTCTCCTGTCATTTAACAGCTCATCGCTACTGTCCCTTAGTGGCCTATGCATCAGTCGGGGCAGGAGAAGCTAAGGCACGAAAGCTAAAATCTCCGGCCACTGCTGAGGCGTTGGAGCATAGGGGACAGAGTCGATAGACAGAAAGAGATTTAATTTCATTCTAGGATTTATATAGCGCCCCTTCATGATATCTACTCAGCGGCGCTCCCAGCTCAGCCCTGGCAATAAAGAACAGTTTTCAAGCGCCGATGAAAGATGGCGGGAAGGGTGAAAGATTGACGAGGTGATGGACTGCTATCAGTTTGGGTTAAGCAAACAAACATCGATTTCTGTGATCTCTCTTTACAAACTTATAACGTTATGTCAATTATCGCTCTACAAAGTTTTAGCGTTATGCCAATAATTATGACGTCCTTGCCACATAATTTTTATGTGGCAAGGACTTCATAATTTACATACAGACAGACTGAAAGAGAAAACTGACAAACACACAGACATGGAGAGTGAAAAAGATAGAATGAGAAAGAAAGCAACATGGGGACTATAGGGAAAAGTAGAGAGTGTGATAGACAGAGAGACATTGGGATATAGACGAACAGAAACAGAGACAAGCAGAGAGAAATGGAGAAACAGATAGTTAAAAAGACTTAGGACTGAAGCTTTGAGACGAATGAGAAACTCACAATTAGGAACATGTGAGAGCAAGAAACAAGCGATAGGCGAATGAGGAATCGATGAGGGAAGAGGAATCGATTAAGGAGAAGAGCGTTGAACATGAGAGGAAGAGGCAAACGAGAACGTTCGACAACGAATTAAGCGTCGACAGCTTTGTCTGCCTATGCTCGCCTGACTTACACTTGTCATCTGGCTGTGCAAGAACTGCAGAGTAGCAAAACACCACTCACAATGGAGGATAATGATATCAATGTCGCTCCTACTATTCAGATCGACGGCAACGGACCGACTGACCAACTGACACTGATCGACCGATTGACAGGCAAGCCGTCAGACTGACCGACTGACAGACCAACCATCAGACTGACAGACGAACCGACAGAACGGCAGACCGACAGAGCACCATACCAACCGACAGGCCGTCCTACAGACCAGCCGACAGAACGGCAGACCGATCGTCAGACTGACAGACGAACCGACAGAACGGCAGACCGACAGAGCACCATACCAACCGACAGACCGACCGACAGACCGACCGACAGAACGGCAGACCGACAGAGCACCATACCAACCGACAGACCGACCGACAGACCGACCGACCGACAGACCGACCGACAGAACCGCAGACCGACAGAGCACCATACCAACCGACAGACCGACCGACAGAACGGCAGACCGACAGAGCACCACACCAACCGACAGACCGACCTACAGACAGACCAGCCGACAGGCAGAGGCCGACAGACTGGCCGCGCCTGAGCGAAAGGTTAAGTTAGCAACCGGGTTGAGTGCACGCAGACATATGGGCCATCCATAAAGGATGTCCGCAAAGATGACCTACTTTTGACCCCTCCTTCACCTTGTCGAACATATGGCGGTACCTTCCCCTCCCTCCAACGGAGTACTAAGGACTAGATCTGTCTGGCGTCTGACTTAAGGTGTTGTTTAAGACAGAGGCTGCAGTGAAATAACTATATTGCCAAATTTGGATGCGGGCGTCAGCATTAGGCATGACCCTATCCCCAGTCCGAATTTGAATAGCCCCTCCTTTCCCCTCTTCGCGGACGTCTTTAATAGACGACCCGAAGGCTGGAGCAGAGCAGCCACTTTGACCAGCCGCAGAATCCACTCTGTTTGTCTAGTTGGTTATCTCTCGTGTTGGGACTAAACAAACGCATGCATTAAGATACTATATATACATTACATACATGTACATTTGTACATATAAGGACCCATATATAGACACATAAGTACATAATACATGTAGGCTTCTGTATCCTTGCGTTTCCACATAGACATGCTCTTATACACTACTCCTACGCTGTATATAGATTTTTAAAGTCGATGACATGGCTGTCAACAGAAAACGTGAGTACGTATTATTATTTCTGCATTTATTAAGCGCCACTCTTTAATGACACAGCACCAATCGATGGCGCTGAACAATTGTGAGGGAATGACTTGCCGTCTCAGGCGAGGCTCGAACCCTTACTCTCCGCGTTACTAGCCGAGCGCTCTATCCAATCGGCTACCGTGCGTATGCGTACTTCACCCATGACCACGGAGTTACGACCTGTAAGGTCACAACCCGTATGCTATGTTAGGTAGCTAATTTGGTGGAATTAAATATGTTGGTTGTTGCCTATCATTACGATCGAGTTGGTTAATAAAGCGAGGGTAATATTAGTATTCATGCGCAAAGTGAGTGCAACGTAAAGTAGGAGTGAATATGCTTAGCGTTAAGCTACACGTGGGTTTTGCCCTTGGTTCTACGGTCCAGATGAACGGGTCATTTCCTTCTGCGGCCCTGAGTACTGCCCAGGAATGCAGCACATCAAAGTCTGGCAATTACTTATATGTAATTAGCAGTTACAGCCATATAATTACCGCACTTTGAAGCTGTTTAATGCTTCTAGGTGACTTTAAACCATGCGTATACGATAGCATATACGATATCCCTGTGAGGAGGGTTTAGGAAGAATTAACGTATTATATAGTTGTTAGTAGGCCCTATATATGTGTATATTGCACTTTAAAAAGTAGTTCTGATAAATGACTAATTGCGATGCTGTTAAATTACCAATAATGACCATGGCCATTGTGTAGGCTTAAACTTGCCCTATATAAACTTTGGCCTATTGATTATCCTACTGTAGCTGTGGAGAAACCTATAAACTTGTGTTGTTTTTGCATATTATATAATTATAGATTTTTGTGAATATATAGCCTACATATAGGCCAGCACACAGCCCGGTTAATGTGATTTATCACATTGAATATACACATTACGGCCCAAAGGCTGATATGGTTTCTCTCAAACATTCGGAATTATAAACAGCTTTAGAGGCAGTCTGCGATTTGAGCGGCTGTAAGTCAGAGGCTGTGAGTCAGCGTCCTCGGCTCCAGCCGATGGAGGAGGGATCGAGAGGTGTCTGTTTTCGTCGTTTTAATGAAAACATCTCGAATTGCAGACACGACAGCTATTGAATTAATCAAACGCTGACTTACTGTAGAATTGACAGCCTAGTTTCTAAGTTGGAATTTGAGAAATTCAACGGAAGAGTTGCGTCTTCCATTAGGTGGTTATGTAAGCCACTACTGTCATCTTAATCAGTTCTCGCTAGCAATATGGCGGCCTTGTGCATGTATGAATAACCATTCTTTTTCGGTCGTGTGTTAAATCTATTGCTTTGTCATATTTGATCCTAGTCTTGTTGCTTTCGTTTATATTTTCTATCGTGCGCAGTCGTCGTTTCTCTTTCTTTCAAATTTTGCCTGTAGTAGCATTAATTGTGTGGGATTCAATCAGATGGCAGTCTTTCCACATGATCAAACCAAAGGAGACTCCGCTGAATAACTTTATTCAGCAGAGTTGTCTGCACGTGTAAAGACAGTCGTATGTCGACTTCGCATTTCAAATACTTTAAGACACTAACGTGATAACGTAATCGACTAGTGTATTCGTGAGAAATGTTTGCCTGGACGTATGGGCATATACAGCCGCTTGTCATGGTTGATATATTCTGTTTATAAAACACCAACATGAGATTTTGCAGAAGGTAGGCCTATAGCTTCCTTTCTATACTTTTGTAATATGTTAATATATCGGAATAATACAGAAGAGAATAACATGGAAGTGCGCCTTTATCTCCAGCTACGAAAGTTGTAGGTATCCTATACGTGAGGTTTTTGCGGGAGGTAGAGCAAGAAGTTGTAGCCTACTCTTATGTTATGCAGTGTATTCATGTTGCTCAGAGGCAAAAGCCGTGGTGCACGGTAGCATTTGTGGTGCACGGTAGCATGTTGAACAGGGCGCTGGACTTTGTAACGTGGAGAGCGGGTTAGAGACTCCTCCGAGACGGTTACCGTGTAGGGACCTTGAGCAAGGCCTTCACTCACAATTGCTCGCATCCATCGTTTGATGCTAAGTCATTAGATAGTGGCGCCTAATAAATGCATAAATAAAAATGCGACAGCAATCAAAACATCCGTTTAAGGGCTCGTAGAATACAATATCGTGGTCTGGTGTCCACTTAAATAGGATTTACGTGCATTGGCTGAAGAGCCCCTACAGCGGCCAAGAGTCTAAACTCGCCAGGTGTCCTTTGTAACTAAAGCCAGGGCAATCAACTTGCAAGGGTTATCGACTTCTCCAGCTGTTGCAGGCTCGGGTTTCTGTGCTACGACCACTCGACTCAGACTCGTGCTGCACCACATCATCACAAGCCTAGAAATATATATTATGGATATATTCCTATATGTATATACATCACGAGTCATCATAGGTTCATATGTATGTATCATGACTCGTAATGTAGCGCATTATAAGCACTTGATGGTGTGAAACAACATGCTGCATAATGTAAATGTGTCTGCATATATGCACATATATACAGACATACATAGCCCATCATGTGTCTTTTATATGCTTGTATATAACTACTGAAGATTCTTGCCCAGGTGAGCGATCTGGTAGCAAGTTAAACATTGATATAATTGAGATTGGTGATTATATTTAACTAGAAAGTAAGAAATAGGCATAACGATGCTTATTAAGCATGGCTGACACTTATACCTCCGTACAGCACTGCGTCTACGTAGGTTATGGGCCTACAGGCATACTCGGGCTTAATCATTTTGGAGAGTCCGTTTTGTGTGTTTCGCCAGTTTCGGTGTCCGCTATATCGGCTGCGCGCCAGAGGGCACGCGATAAAACCCACTCCAGAACCAACAGTCGTGGCATAAACCTACCTTCGACAGTTACTGACGATTCAACCACATCGGACAACAGCACAATATTAGTGTAACTTCGCATCCATAGCCCCTATGATTATTCAAACGGACCTTTTTGCACACATCAGGCTCTTAGCGGGCCCCTCTTTTCAGTGGTATGCATCAAGTACTCTAAAATAGTTTGACTGCAGCTACTTTAACTACTTTTGAAGTAGTTTGGCTAGTAGTTAGCAACTAGTTTTAGGAAAAATAGGCAACTACTTTTTAAACTACGTTTATTAAACTCCTTCTGTTCATGCTGGAAGATGGAAACTGAGTTGCTGTATGACAGATGAAACAGATTATAAATCTTCACCTTAAAATAAACTAGCATGTAACATTCTTTAAGTAGATGTATTGTTCAGTATTGTACACGTATGTATGTGTCTATCAAAATATCTGACATTGACAAAACAATGAAGGAACATTTTAAATAATTAGCTGAATACACGTGCCACTGTCACTCGCCTTCCCTCAGACTACAATTTAGTTTAAGCGACAGCGTAAGCTTGTGCATAAACTTGTTTCATATGCCAGATCTGCATATTGAACAAATTTGTTTGTTGAAAATACTGCATCACCAAAATATATGTGGATGGCTTTGGATAAATTATTACATAGAGAGAGCAGTTGAAAAAGTCCTTTCCTGTCTTATCTTCAACCGTCCTCTAGCCGAGGAGTGGCTGCACCACGGGCAATTTTGTTGCATCTGCTTCTGTTCCTATTCTCTTCCAATAACTGGTCGAACGATAATTCAGTCCACGACTTGATGTTATCGATCTATGTCATCGGTAGTCTTCACCAAACTCGGAATTCGGGAGTTTTGCCTTAGATTACCTCCTTCTGTAGGCAATTTCTACTCTTTCGCAGCACATGTCTGAAGTATGAACGCTTCCTCTGCTTGATTAATACGACCAGGCTGCCGTCTACTCCTGGGAGTTTCCAGGTACAGTAATTTGTCTTCTTGGCAGTCCATGATTGATACGCTAAGAATCTGCTGCAGACACTTCATTTCAAATGCGTCGATTCGTGCCTCTTCATCTTTCTTCATGAGCCAACTCTCACAGCGCTACACTTACTCTGGTCATACAAAGGCTTTCATAAGTCGTATCTTTTAATGCAAGCAATATGCTGTGACTTAGAAAGTTAATTACAAATTGAGATTTTGTAATTTAACTGCAGTTTTAACTATTTTAAAAAAGAATTCTTAACTACTTTTAAACTACTTAAAAGTTGTTTAACTACTAGTTTGTAACTATACAAGTTAACTATTGTCTATTGCTGTGCTGTTGTTGTTATCTACTTTTTGACTACTTAAAGTAGTTTATCTACTAGTTGTTAACTACTGCCCATCAATGCCTCTTTTGAAGATTTGGACCCTGCAATCAGTAGTTGCGGGCCCTGCTAACCAACATTTACCGTAACCGCGCAAACTTCATTCTCAGATAATAGTTTCCTTTCTAGCTGTCGCATCTTCCGTTAAAATTTGTTGTTCGATCAATGACTGGCGCAGCTCATGAACAGACCCGTGTATGATTAAGATTCGTAAATATGCAGGGGTCTGTGAATAGCTTCACATATTTAGAACAATCTCTCGAGAACTACAGCAACTTACTGATAGATACTATCAGCACATCAACGCAAGTTGTTTCCCTTACAGTTTTTAATCTAATCACTTAAAAATAAAAGTACCTCTATTCAAACTTTCGGCCTCGATCCTCATCTTCTATAAGCAGCCATCCGCCTGTCTATTTGCCGTACCCATGGATTTTCACTGGAAACCGAACCTGACCCAACCTTTCATGTCGATTTTGTTTTCATTTAGGCTACATTTCAACCTAAAATAATTATAATGATAAGGGAGAGTTGCTCAAAATGTACCCACGCCTTGATTAGACTGGGCAGCTTCGAGCATGTGACGACTTTCGCAATTGAGTGTACATGGTAATTTTGAAAGACCATTGATTGATTAGCCAATAATTCCTGGATGTAGTGGCTGATACAGATGGCAGGCGTAACTGATCCAAATGTTGCCTAAATCGGACTTCTCCACTTTTTTCTCATAACGTTCCAAATCCGAGCCATTACGTCATCCTACAACTTCAAAACCTGGAGCCTCCTCTGGAAAGAACTTTTTTATCATGCTAGTAGTTGATGCTTCGTTAACAAAAGACCAAATATTATTTGGTTAATGTGTTTGTTGCATGTAAAGAGTAAATGCAAGCATGATATATTTCATGTGCGAAATCCTGTCCCATTTTAAATTAAATGCTATTTTGGCTTATGTGGTCCACGTAGTCTTTAGCAACTCTCCCTAGGTTGTGATTTACCGAACGTGCAACTTTTATATTCCCCTATATAGGCCTAGGCCTACTTGTTATTTCGCCCATGAACTCCACTTAGGATAGTCCCTTCCTCTGAATTTCCTAATTCAGTGTCTGGGTGCGAGATAGCATATATATATATATATATATATATATATATATATATATATATATATATATATATATATATATATATATATATATGAGATAGCTCATTTTGTTCAGATGTAGACCTCGAGGCTATAATTAGGCCCATATATCTATACAGATACCGTGGAGGCGTAAGCCATAGCAGACGGCTACATTTTTACTGTAGGCTATAAATTGACCAAGAAATTGGCAAGAACAAGCAGCCAATAAAAGTGTAGGCATGAAGGCAGGGTGACCTAAATAAAAGAGTAGGCATGGTGGCAGGGTTACCTAAATAAAGTTCTCCCGTCCTAATTTGAAGTTCATATATATGGGCCTAATTAAAAGTGTAGGCATGGTGGCAGGGTGACCTAAATAAAAGTGTAGGCATGGTGACAGAGTGACCTAAATAAAAGTGTAGACATGGTGGCAGGGTGACCTAAATAAAGTTCTCCCGTCCTAATTTGAAGTTCAGTCGGCTAATCCCACCCACCGCTAGACACAAATAGACACAAATATTTACAGACCCACTTGCAGCTCTATATTTATAAAAAAAACTGCAGAGGCCTGTGCTTAAAGTTCCTCACCCACAGCAATTCAGAGGCTAGGCTCTTTTTTGTTTAACTCACTCCATAAATTCCTAAATTAGCTCCATACACAGCGACCCATTTGCCTCCGAGTGGGAGGGTAGGTAGACTAGGTGGGAAGTCTAACTGGACCGCAAAAGGTCCTCTGTCAAGTTTACGCCCGTGGCAATAAGTGATTGATTTTCAACAACTGACACATTTCCAAGTTTACAGCCGTGTCCTCGAGCCTTTGGACAATTCGTGACCTGTGATATCTGCCCCGCAAAGCCATCGCTTGAACGCCTTCGACTCGGACGGATACTTGGTCGCTTCTCGGGTGGCGGTTCTCGTCGGCTCCTATGTGGTTCTGCTTTGGCCCGCATCCAACGAAAACCAGATTTGACCCGGAGTCGATGGACGCCGCTGTGTAGAAGCGCCTGACTTTGGTTCATGTCTGGTTTCATTCGAATCGTTTGTTTCTCATTTCAACACGGTTGCATTAGCGCTCGTCTGGTTTGTATTTTGAACAGAGGCTTTGTAGACATTTACATGCCGAACGATAATGATTCTTTCTCGTGGCATATATGAGCGTCCATGTCATTAGCTAATGCAACGAAATGGCGTCGGCGCCATAACGAAGGCCATTTCAGAACTATAAACGCAAGTATAGCGAAATTCAGAAAACACGTGGAGTGTTGAGAAATTTTTGAAGACATATTATCCGCCATAAACCCGATGGCCTGATAGTCTGGCCAATGTGTGAGGCCTGGTCGATGTGTGAGGTCGAAAGATAACAAGAGGCATAGATTAAAATTTTCGAAGTGGATCCGAAAAGTATAGATTGGTTGATGGATGGATGAAAAGACAGATAGACAGACAGACAGATATATAGATAAATAGATGGATGGATGGATGGATGGACGGATGAGTGGGTGGATGGATGGATATCATGGATAGATACATGGACAGGCAGGCAGACAGACAGACAGACAGACAGATAGATAGATAAAATAACTGAATGTGGCATAATCATACAATGGGCCACTGTAGCGTACTCTTTCCTCGACTTCCTCCTATCTTCGACAATCTGGCTTACTTAACGGCGTATCAGTCACCACCACGGTAATTAGGTTGTCAGTGCCTTACTGGCAACAATCTTATAACGATATAACCACCGCAAGATGTCGGCGAAGTGAAACTTTTCCCACCTATTTGATCTCCCTGCATCAACGATCATCTTCCTGGTAGCTACGTTGGCTGTGCATGTTTACCTGCTTTGTTTTGTTTCATATCTGTTGCGTGATGGGCATCAAACTCAGCCCTGATGATCTGACCACCCACTATACCTGGAAGCTGTCGCCAAGAAGCAGATGAATACTAGGCCCAGAAAGCGAATGAAGTGGTCAGAGCCACGAAAAGAGATGCCGGATTGGACGCCGATGAATATGAGGACTATATTGTACACGGGAACTTTGGCCTTAACCATTAAAGAATTGGAAAGCTACAGATGGGACATTATAGGACTTTGTGAGGCAAGATGGTTCAGAAAAGGGTAATTCTACCACGATTAGTACAAAGTTCTTAGATCGGGAACGGAAGACAGTCAATTGTGAGAAGGAGTAGCGATGGTTCATAGCAAGAAATTGACACAAGCAGTGGCAAGATACAATTAGATGTCGCAACAGTTAATTTTGTGGAAGACTTCGTCGCGGGGAATTTCAACTCAAAGGTCGGCAGAGACAACGGTACCTGGAGAGGGCACCATCGATAAATGCGGATGGGGAAACACAAATGACAGCGAGGAGAAACTTTTTCAGTTCTGTGCTACAAACGACCTGATGCTAACGATCACATTCTTCGAAGAAAAGAAACCATAAAGGAAATAGATGTGGACAACACTTGACGGAAAGATACAAAACTAGATCGACTGTCATAATAAACAAAAGATGGAACTCGAACGTGACAATCTGCAGATCATTCGATGCACAAAATGGTTCAGATCACAAGCTAGTAATCGCCAACCTGATGATGAGACTAAGGAGAGGAATCCGACCAATAGAGAACAAAAAGCTGAAAGATGAATTACGAAGAGGAACATACAAATCAGTTATTAAGATAGCATAGAAGACATGTGGACAAACAAACAATAATAATATAAACAGCAGCCAACAATATATTCGGACGAGTGCACAAGAAGCCTAAAGACCAGTGGATATCAGACAAAATTCTAGAACTGATGGAGGAAAGGGAAACCTAGTCAAGCAACAAACTAAAACTACAGAGCGGAAAAATGTAACTGGCTCACTAGAGAAATCAGAAGGAAACTACGAAGAGACAAAAGCAACTGGATAGAACACAAATGCAGAGAAGCAAGAGAAGCTTTCAAGATAAACAGAATCCACGAAGCCTACAATTAGAAAAAGCTACTTAGTGGATAATTCGAACTCAAAAGTTGTATTATTTATTATTTCTGCATATATTTTTAAACGCCACTGTTTAGTGACCAAGCATCAATCGATGGCTCTGAGCAACTGCGAGTGAAGAACTTGCTCAAGAACCCTTCACGGTAACTGTCTCAGAGGAGGCGCATACTCGTACTCTCCGCATTACGAGCCCAGCGCTGTAACGAAGTTGTATCAGAGTAACAAAAAAGTGAAGTACTAGAAAACGATGCACCCATACAGAAACGATGGAAGGAACGATTCGAACAACTACCAAACTACCAAAGGAGTAGTATAGTTCCACTGTTTAACGACATCTTAGGGCATCAAATGCCGTTGACGCTGCCCTCCTCCTTTATCCAGGCTTGGGACTGGCGCTACCTGAGTACGGCAGGGAAGGCGAGATCAAAGCCTTTTAAATGTCTGTATGACTGGTTTTCATGTGTCGTTTTCGGCTTTGCCTTTGATCTCAGCTTTGATGTCTTGGGCTTAGATACCCCCTCTAGACCTCCTTTCTGCCCTTTAGTTTTTGGATGGCAGAAGAGGGTTTCTTTAATAGTTAATTCTTTCGTCTTCAGGAGTTGACCTATTTTTCGTTCAATCTTCAGTGGGAGTCTAAGAAAGGTTCACAAGTCAAGGATGACAAGTTGACATGCCGCGGTCATTTCGGTCAAAGGCTGTGAAGCTTCTATCTTTTAGATATTTTAGTAAGTCTGTTAAGTATGTGCCCTGTGATCCAAATAATTAGAATCAGGTCATCCTTAGTTAGTGAATACCTGTTTCTTGTTGACTTTTTGAAAAATCGTATTGGTTTTGTTTGATTCCTTTCCAGCTCGTCATATGTGCTGCATTAGTTGTGGATTTTGAATTATTATCATATTACCGATCTACCTATTATTGTATTCTATAATTCTACATATCCACCAACCAAACCATCCATTGACTCATTCATCCATTTGTCCATCCATCCCTCTAGCAATTCATCCATCCATCCATCCACTCATTCAGCCATCCATCCTCTCTTCCTTATATGCAACAAAACGATTATATGTGGAGGTGACAATGTGGGACCTCATAAGCAAATACAAATTAAAGTGCCAATTAAACCCTGGGTGGGTGAATGGATAATAATATGTGGATACACGTTGTTAAACATGGATATATATATATATGTACATATACACATATATTTGTGTGTCTTCCTGGTTGTACGTTGGCTGTGTATGTTTATTTGAAATTATTTCCTTTGTTTTGTTTCACACATGTTACGGGCAAGTGGAATGCTTTAAAGGTCAGAAATCAAACTCAGCCCTGATGATCTGGCCACCCACTATACATGGAAGCCGTGGCCCAGCTTCAGATGAATACTAGGCCCAGAAAGTGAATGAAGTGGTCAAAGGCACGGAAAGAGACGCCGATGAATATGAGGACTATATCGTACACGGGAACTTTGGCCTTAGCCATTAAAGAATTGGAAAGATAAAGATGGGCCATCATAGGACTTTGTAAGACAAGATGATGCAGAAAAGGATAATTCTACCACGATTAGTACACAGTTCTTACATCGGGAACGGAAGACAATCAATTGTGAGAGGGAGTAGCGATTGTTCATAGCAAGAAATTGACACAAGCAGCGACAAGTTCAATCTAATCTCGCAACAGTTAATATTTGCAAGACTTTGCACCAAATTTGCCCAGGTGACAGTCACCCAAACCTATATTCCGACATCAACAGCTACGGATGAAGAAAAGGACACATTTTAAAGACAACTTCAGTAGATAATTCAAAGAATACCAAGACATAGCATTATCTTCGTCGTGGAGGATTTCGACGCAAAGATCGGCAGAGAGAACGATACCTGGAGAGGCATCGTTGGTAAATGCGGATGGGGAGACAGAAACCACGCAGACCATTCCATGCACAAATTGGTTCAGATTACAAGCTAGTAATCGTCAACTTGAAGGTAAGACCAAGGAGAGGAATCCGACCAGCTGAGAACATGATGACAAAAAGCTGACTGATGAAAGATGAAATACGAAGAGGAGACAGAGAGGAACATACAAATCAATGATCAAGATAGAACAGAAGACATGTGGACAAACATACAAATAGAAAATAAACAGCAGCCAATAACGCGGTCTGACGAGCTCGGAAGAAGCCTAAAAACCAATGGATATCAGACAAGTGCTAGAACTGGTCGAAGTAAGAAAAACTTAGCCAAGTAACAAACGTAAACTACAGAACGGAAAAAATGTAACTGGTTCACACTAGAAAAAGCAGGAGGAAATTATGAAGTGACTGGATGGACCAACAGAGCAGAGAAGCAGAAGCTTTCAAGATAAGTAGAATGCATGAAGTCTACAGTAAAATAAAACTACTTAGGGAACCGTTCAAACTCATAGTTGAATCGATCAAAAACGCAAATGGTAAAGTCCTAGAAGACTATGCACGCATACAGAAACGATGGAATGAACACTTCGAACAACTACTAAACATCGACACACAGTTCTCTGAGAATTGCCCAGAAACAACACAGATGAACAGATGCAAGGCATTCTTCAAGAAGAGATAAGAGATGTGATCAACAAATTGAAGAAGGATAAAGCACCAGACAGGGATGGAATCACTACAGAACTACTTCGAGGAGGAGGGGAAACAGTTGTTAAACCTATGCATACCCTTGTTACAAAGCTTTAGCAAGAGGAAGAAATACCAGAAGGCTGGGGAAATCGATACTCGTCTCAATATACAAAAGAAAGTGATATCCACAAGAATGCAAAAATTGCAAAGTCGTTAGCTTACTGAGGATTCCAGGAAAAGTTTTCAGCAATAAGTATACAGAACAGAATGAACCAATACGTTGAGAAAGCACTTGAGGAAGAGCAGGCCGGGTTCAGACAAGGAAGAAGCATAATCGACCAGCTATTTCCGATGAGATACATGCTTGAAAATGTATTGAAAACAACCAGACAGTTTTCATGAACTTCGTAGACTTCAAACATGTAGCCTACTCATTCGACAGTGTATGGCATGGTGGAATGTGGAGAGCGATGCAAATGCAGGACTATCGAGAAACTGGTCAAACTTGTGCAAAAGATGTCATAAAACATCGAGTGCGACAAAGGTAGACAAATAGATCACAGAATACTTTCAGATAAAAACGCGAGCATGACAAGGATGTATCTTACCAATATACCTGTTTAACCTAACGCTAGAAGCAGCAATGACACTAGGCCTAAACAACACCGAGGCAGAAATCAAACTAAACGGAGAACTAACGAGCAATCTTTGATTTGCTGACGACATTGGCCTCCTCACTAGAAGTGAAACAAAACTAGATATTTAAGCCCAGATAGACAATACCATCAAAGGATTCGGTCTGATAATTATTAATGTGGAGAAAACTAAAAATTGGTTACTGACAAAACTAAAAAGCACACCAGTAACTTTCAGCGACGAAGGAGAGGCTATTGAACAGGTAGGCCTATATATCAATTTGTCTATCATGAAGGTCTAATAACCACAGGTGGCAGCAGCGAAAACGTATAAGGGTAAAATGGGGATTTAGAAAATTGGACAGGAACTAGAGAAGCAAGAAAATCACAAACAAAACTAAGGGAAGAGTATATGAGACGATGTGACAACCCATTTTGCCTATAATGAACAAAATGCTGAACAGTGCGAGAGCTAGATGAGAAAAGAATCCTCGCAGCAGAATTGAGTTAGCTAGGGAAAATTGTAGGAATTTCAAGACCAAAACAAATTAGCAGTGACGACATGAGATACTCCTTAGATATCCAAACAACTGTATTGGACAGTGAATCAGCGAAGACTCCGATGTTTTGGCCATGTGGAAAGAATTCCAGTTAATCGAATCCCACACAATGCACCAAGTGCAAGATTTGAAGGAAAAGAAACAACGAAGGACCAAGACTACTCTGGATACGAAGGCATAATAAACTTGGACTGAGCATGAGAGGAGCACTGGACTTGACAAATGACCAAAAATGGAGGTTATTTATTCGTATCCATCACCGCGAAATGGCTGGTGTCAGGAACCGATGATGATAATTCACATGTGCAGTGGGGGTAATATACAGTAGTTGCTTATTCTTAATGATGCAGCTGTTCTCCGTATTAGACTCGTGTTGGTGTAGCGGATGCCTGTCGGAATCGAGGGGCTGTACTTCCCGCCGTGCCGTGAATAAGTGGTCTCCCGTCCTGGAGATGGGGAAGACTGGCCTAGACTCCTAGACTATGCAACAGCCTGTTTTTAATCGGCTTTGCGTTTGACTGTGTATGGCATTTCGCCGCATCAGCAACGCCTAGCATAAGTTTTAGTCTCACGATCAACCTGAAGCTAAATCATCCTCTATCCATCCGTGCGCGTGTTGGGGGCGCTAAACAGTATATGTTAAAGCTTTGGAAGGGGGTCGTAATGAGGGTATAATATTTCTAAGTATTCGGCATGCAGGATGGTAGTATTGAGGTAACAGCCTTAGAAAGATGTGTGTGTGTGGGTGTGCGTGTGTGTATGTTGAAACAATGCAGAGTAAGCGACGGGGAGGAATCCATGCCAGGAGGGATGAAGCACAGAGGGGGAAGTGAATGAACGTGAGTATCAATGGGGGAGGGAAGAGATGAGACATGCTGAGAAACAGAATGAAGGCAGATGGGAATGGGAGTGGAAGGAACTGGAGTGATAAAAGAACTCAGGGGATGAACGGTATATAGGTACAGAGAGGGAAGCCAAGATAAGAGAAGAGGAAAATGAAGAGGAATGTTAAGAAAGAATGCAAGACGAGGAAAAACCAGGCAAGGATAAGCTTTTGGATAACTTGGTCTTGGATGGAGTGGTCTAAGGCCGAGGCCGTAATACAGTAGTTGTTTGTTTTTGTAGGCAAAATCGTGCATTTACTGCAACTGTGTCTCTTAGGAACATTTTGCCAAACAAGAAGACATTCAGGTAATTTGACTTATTTGCTTATACGTCCAAGAAAAATGTGGGCATAGACCTAATTTTGTATATTATGTCACTGATGTTCATTTACAGACTTCATTTTCGTGTACTTAAAATACATTCGGTTTCAAGAGCTTTATTGATACACTAAAAAATCACGATAACTTTCGTAAGCTTGATTATTTTATTGTCATCAGTTTTATCAAGTAGCTTACAGTACTTGCTAATATAGCAATATCGATGTGTCCAGACAGCCAACGCGCCTAAATCAAATACTCGATACTCCATTCACCAAAACTCCCAAAAACCATCACATAACTTCTGTTCTCAAATCACTTCACTGGCTTAAAATACCTGAACGAATAGAGTATAAAGTCCTATACCTTATCTATAGCAAACCAATCTTCTCAACTCTCCTATCTTCGTCATTTATTTACAATCCAACCACCCCGTTCATCCCGCTCCTCTTCTCTCCTAACCCTTCTTCGCTCTCCCGTCACCTCATCCTTAATATTTGGAAATCACTTCATAGAAACAGCGCTCCACTCCTCTGGAATAAACTCCCGCCAGAATTATGACAATTATCTGATCAATCATACGAACTCGCCAGCACTTCACCTCTTGCAATTTCTGGGCTGGTCTTTCACTCAAAACTACAAACATTACTTTTCCAAGTCTTATCATAATTCTTCCTATTCCCCTTATCTCTCTTCTCGCTTCAATTTCAAGCACCATCCACCGTAGCCGTCCGACTGTCTGCCTGCCTGACTCCAGGATCTTGACCTGGAACCGAACCCTTTTGCCTATAGATTTTGTTTTGATTGAGTGCCTGTGAATAATCTGGTTCCGCGACTTAGCTTTCGTTGGGCGCTGTAGAAATCTCGAGATTACGATAACGATAGCGTGGCTAGCAACTCGTCTTCTGGACACCTTCAGTCCAAATGGACTTGCTTGATGAATCGGGCTGCAGCGTAGGCTATATGTCATTGTCTTCGTATTTGCTTAGCAGCTCTTTAATAACATCATCACTTCAGGTTATGCATTCTCTGAGGCACTGTGAGCGCAACTTGGCAGTTTTTTAAAGTCTGATGTACTTCGACCGTTATCAAACATATTTTGGGGGGGATTTTACACATGTCAGCTAACGGCACTTAGAACAGTTAGCGGAACGTGGTACTGAGGATTTGTTAAATGCTTCACACAATACTTGTACACTATTATTATATTTTCAATCACCTTTTCTGTACAGTACTCGTGCAGTACGTTGATAGGGGAGATGGTCAGGCCTAGAACCCATCATACAGACTAGATGCTAGAGGTCAGAGTTCAGACAGCCGCGTTCATAGGCTCGGTGAGAAATGGTGGTCAGCTCAAAACACCAGTGTATTATGTGAGTCTGATGAATGTGATTGTACATTGGGTGGACACTTTACAACCTAGGTTGGCATGCTATAATGTTATGCAACATCGGCATACAAACTTTGTTTTGGCCTTCTGAGCATAGTAAGCTAAATATGCCAGCAGCTGCAACAATACACAATAAATTTAACTTTGAAATAACAAAAGAGCTCACGAAATTTTTCACTAGCAGAAAATGGTTGTGCGCCAGCCTGATCCAAAACGTTTTGTCTAAAATGCAATGTCGGAACCCACCATTACACTGGACAACAAATTTTTACAAAAGTCATGTTACTGAAATGAAATTAGTCAGTTCTTATCAATTTGTATGTGCTGAACACGAATATGACAGTGAAAATGCCGAATTGGCTCTAGTTTTTTTTTGTAATCTGAAATGAAGTAATTTTATATCGCACAATGCATGCCAATAGTGATACACTTACAGTTAATATTTGTAAAAACCAGGTCATAGACTAGTTCTTAGATTTTTTTGCCTGTCTCTTGTACAGCTGTTCGGGAGCATCTCTGCGGAGTGTCCAGCAGTAGTCAGCCAACATTGTAGTGGACCATTTTCCCTGGTACCTTTGCTCCATTGTTGCGATATCTTGACGAAAACGTTCGCCATGTTCGTCACTAACCATACCACAGTTGTCAGGGAAGAAATCCAGATGGGAATGAAGGAAATGCATCTTCAGAGACATATTGCAGCGAAATTTCTGGTACTGCTTGAGCATGTCTTCTACTAGTTCCTTGTAGTTTTCTGCCCTAACATTCCCCAGAAAGTCTGTAGACACTAGACGAAAAGCATTCCATGCTTGTTTCGCATCACCCTCCAGCAAGTTGTTGAAGCGGTCATCTTTGAAGAGTTCTCTAATCTGAGGACCCACAGAAACTCCCTCTTTAATCTTTGCTTCGCTGAGTCGAGGGAATTTTTCATGCAGGTATCGGAAAGCTGGCGAAGTGCGGTCCATGGCTTTCACGAAGTTCTTCACCAAACCTAGTTTGATGTGAAGGGGTGGTAGTAGGATTTTGTGAGCCTCGACCAGAGCTGGGTGCTGGATATTCTTCTATCCAACTGCCATGTTTTGTCTGGGAGTCCATTCCTTCCGCACGTAGTGCAACTCTCTTGCTCGGCTATCCCACTCACACAAGAAACACATATATTTTGTATATCCTTGCTGCAGTCCCATTAAAATGGCAACTACCTTCAAATCACCACACAGGTGCCATTTGTACCTGTTATAGTCAATGGAATGCAGTAGCTGTTTTAGGTTATCGTATGTCTCTTTCATGTGAACAGCATGCGCTAATGGAATAGATGGAAGACGGTTTCCATTGTGCAAAAGCACAGCCTTAAGACTCAGTGTTGAAGAGTCTACAAAGAGTCTCCATTCTTGTGGGTCATGAGTGATCTGTAAGGCATTCATGAGGTCGTCAATATTGGAACAGAATACCAGATTACCTTCCTTCATAAAGAAAGGTTCCAACTGCTGATGGCGCTTTCTATATGAAGTAATTGTGACATCTTCTTCTAGAAGATTCCATTGTTGGAGTCTTGATCCTAGCAATTCAACCTTGTTTTTGGATAAGTCCAAATCACGAACAAGGTCATTTAGTTCTTCCTGTGTTATTCTGTGTGGGGTTGATGATGCACCACAGTGAAAATCGGGATCACTGCACGCTGACGGACCAGGAGAAGAACATGTCGGCTCACCCTTGTCCTCATCAGATGAATCAAGGAAAATATATTCTGCTGGAGGTTCTGGAATAGGAAGTCCATCACCATGTGGAACTGGTCTCAATGCTGACGGAATGTTTGGGTAGACTATTGTCGACTTCTTTTGCTTCGTTATTCCACCGGAAAGAGGAGGAACCAAGCAGAAGTAACAGTCATCTACGTGGTTGCTTTGCTCTCTCCACACCATGGGAACTGCAAACGGCATTGATGGTCTTTTGCCATTCAACCACTGTGAAAGCTGTGTTGTACATGTAGCACAGCATATATGCGGGGCCCATGGCTTGTCTTGGTCACCAACCTTGCATTCGAAGTAAGCATGATATGCCTTCTTGACTTGATAAGTGATACTTTTCTTCTGGTTGGCAAATGTCACTTCCCCACAAATGTAACAAAAGTTGTCCACAGTATTTACGCACTTCCGAGGCATTACTGTTCTGTATTGTATCTAAATGGATAAAGTAATAATAGTTTTATAAAACAGTAATTTTAACTGTCTCGCACAAAGTCTGTAATATTTTAAATGCTCAACCGTTCCGACTCGCTTTATATAGTACACTGCTGACGTCATCTTACGTCAGCAGCCGACTGGCTGTAGTTTTACATTGCATCAGAGAATGACGTAATCAACTGTGCATGATGTGTCCATGATGGGATTATGCAATGAGGTGGAATATTACATCATTCTAGACTTAATTAGGATATTGTAGCAGTCCTACTGCATAAATTTACATGGTGAAACATAAAAAATGAACTATATGAAATATTTTCAAAACGAGAGCCAATAAAACTTTTTATGGTTATATTCGTGTTCAGCACACCAAGATGCTACACATTAGGGCCTTTTCCAGTCAGTAACGATTTCTATGTTGACCAGTGTTATAGTTCATCTATTCAAAAACTAATATGCTGAAAATTTCAGTCAAATTGAACCATATTTAGTGGTTGCACAAGTCGATCAAAGATTTGTAGGTATGCGATATTATACAACTTTTTGGCAAACATACGAGAATCAGCATACAAACGTAATTGTTTCCAGTCTGGCCAGCAGTCTTCTTTTTGAAATCAGGCATTTTGAAATTTGTGGAAATAATCCTGAATGACTTGAAGTAAATACTGTTTATGCTGTCCCTAATTTGTCCAAACTGACTTGCAATCTTGCATCTGCTTCAATCCTTTCTCAGCCGAGGCACTGACAACCTTGAGTGAATCACAGTGCAGTGAAGCACGAAAGTCTGTTTTCTGGTGAGAATTGCAGGAATGTAACATTAAGTTCAGGATCTGGTACAGGCTCTGTGTTTGTGGTAAAAAGGAACTAACAGATGTCGAGTGAATCTTCAGAGATGGGTGCTCAGAATTACACTGCAGATATAAACTGATAACCATTCTTTCACTTTCACTGAACTCAATATTTGAACTGAAGAAAGCCTCCCACCTGTGACTTCACCTTGTAACAGCCTGAAGAATTTCTTGGTTTCTGTATTCGGTGAACTGCTGAAGAAAGCAAACGTCATATAGTCAGAGGCAGAGACGGCGTAAGAAGACTGGATCTATGCCTGGATATAAACATTACAAATGAAGAGAAGAAATTGGGAGAAACCTTTTTCTACAACTGGCTTCATTTTGAATTGGAATTGGAACATGAACAGCTTGAATGAATAGAAGACTCTTGCTATCGAACCCCGTGAAGGACCTCAGGAGCTATAAAGCGGAAGCTTCAAGATGGCATTCTACCATGAAAGATGATTACTATTACAGAAGGTCTTTGTAGTCATTTCTGATGTCTCAAGGCTACTTTGGTCAATACATTGCCAATTGTCTTGGAAACGATAAAATATGGCAGTAACTGGACCAGTGGAGGCAGCAATTTTCAGGAAAATAAATGCCTTTCAGCTATAATTTCCGTCACATAGTGATGACTTGCCAAGTAAAGTCGATTTTTTATCAAAGTACATGCACCATAAGCTTGCCGTACTGCTGGCTGTCATATGTCAAGACACAGGTCCTTGATTTTATTTTGCAGTTTTCAAGGCATCGGATCTCGGCATTGGCCTGAACTTCTCCAGTGCCGGAGTTCATGTTTGGGACACATGATAGTTGCTTAATTCCAGCACCGGACAGAACAACACAGTTGATTCATCTTCTTAGCAGCCAGCGATATCAGGCTACAGTGAACCGTTCCAATAAACAACCAATGCAGAATCTGGCGAAAGTGACAGTTTCAGGGTGCTGGCAAACTCTTCCCAACAGTCTCCTTGCTTGGCGAATGACACTTCGATTCAATGACAAGTCCTGAATTTCATGGCCTAGAATCTTAGAGTTTGAGCAGCAGCAGCAGCCGCCAACAGATGAGGTGTTTTCTGTCAGTGATTATAGTTCATAGACCAAAGCTGCAGCCGCCTGCTCAGTAACACAGGATTCTTGCTCAGGTTTTTACTAGACGACTGTTGCTTTCTCATTCTCTGAGATACATTAGCAAGCTCTGGGTCACAGTCTTAATCTGCTGTGTCTTTATCGCTACTGCTTAATTCCAATTCTACAGTGATGGACAGAACTTCTTTCTGTTATTTGATCTCATGATTTATAGTTCCATTATTCGTGTTATAATGGTTGAAAAATTAATCTGGCATATTTAAGTAAATAGAAATTTAACATTTATTAGCAGGGAGTCATAGCTACATTAGACCCTCCTTTCATCAAGCAATTGACTGAAGGAAGACAAAAGTATGTCACTGGGTGAAACTTCACAGATCAACATCTACATATTCAATTGAAATCTAATTGCACCTGATTTATTACTTTATATGGGGACTTATTAGGCACTTTCCAGCATGCAAAAACTGAAACTTTATTTTTTTACCATATAATTGTGGACCATTATTGTACCCTCTAGCCTCAGAATTTTCATAGCAGAGGCTTTGGACATTGGCGCCGCGGCTTTCAAAAGGAAAGCCGCGGCTTTAGAAGCTAAAGCTGCAGCCCAGAGGAAACACTGATTTTTGAGGATCTGTGGTTGAACCTAAAGCGAATAATATGTACTATTCTGCAAGAAAGAGAACCTATCAATGGTATCACGTGCAGTTATGCGTGTAATGGTGCAGAAATGCTAAAATGTGGTGCAAACAGCATCTTAGGTATTTTCAGTCGAAGTATTGTAGACAGTGTTTTCCAGAGAGGTGATCTTTATATGAGAACGGAAACTAACTTTGTGCAAGCAGTCTCTTTGAATTTGTAATGCAACATTCGGTGTAATAGTTATGCACGTCAAAGTTTGGTAAAAATACTAACCATAATTTATGCACATCAGTTTCTTTTCAAATCTATACACGAATAAACGAATTTTCAATTTAATAATTAATGCTTGCATAGATTCAAAATCTTCGGACATGTATGCAGAATGGGAGATGACAGACTCATCAAGCAAGCCATTTTCGGGATCATGGACGGAACAGGGGTTAGAGGAAGACCGTGCAGGGAGTGGCTAGATGACATCACAGACTGGTGCGAAGTGGACACACACGAGCTGAGCAGAATGGCACTGGAAAGAGACAAGTGGAGATGGATGGTGAAACATGCGATTGACACCAACGGGCACTGAGCCCACGGACGATGATGATGATGATAGATTCAAAAGCCAATATTCCTATACTGCAAAGCAGGAGGTTCAGATGACAATGGAGGGGCTCACCGGAAGTGACAAGATAGCACTTAGCAATGGTTTAGTCTACTTTCTTTTTACGCTGGCAACACCTCGTCTGTTTCTGCAGCTAGTACCATAGAGGAAGGTCAACAAGTGTTAAACCAGTCAGCCATCTCATGAAGTACATGATGAAAATGATTATAGACATATAGGCCTACATTTGCTACTGTTATGATAATGGGAGACCCACTAAGCCATTCAAAAACTGACACTAAGTGTCCCCCAGCACGAAAAGTAGCCTAAACCGTAATGCATTTTTTATTTTTCTCACTTCCACAGAGTCCTTCATGCTCCTACAGTGTACAGGATGATCGAGTGCTGAAGGATACAAGTTACAGATGGCTTGGAAGGGGCACCGTCTGTGGCCATGTAAAATTTAAGCTTATGAATTACAATCTTCATTATAGAGACTGTAAATTAAATAAATTTTTAGATTCAGCTATTTCAATGCACCAAAGGAGACAATCATGTAATTACTGTAAATGCCTGTATCCAAAGTTATTTGATAGTCTAGCGGGAAATGCCTAAGCTGAGTTTAACTGTGCCTAAAAATATAATGTCAAACAGACAGACAATAGCGGAATGCGCACATGACAAAAGATCTATTGTTATTATGACACTGTGGGCAAATTTTGTGCCTCTGTATACATAAATTTGCCTACCAGAGATTACGCAGTGCACATGTATGTTCATAATTTATAGGGTCATTTTCCTGCCTCACACGAATATAAATCAATGACTTCAAAATAGTTTTTGAGTTATGACCATTCAAGCATATCGTATAGTTAACGACTGATTGATTTATATCAATTGACTTTCACTTACTGTAAATCAGCCTGTACTCACAGCTCTTCGTGGTCTATTTAGGAGGCTATTAATTATACATAAACTCTTGAAACAACCTCAGTATTACGCTTACAGACCGGTAGGCCTACATTAACCGTGAAGTAAAAACAGTTTATTTATTTATATATAAGCAGAAACGTCGGCTACACAAGTTTTGTCCGTTTATAATAATTAGATTTAGTATCTTGTGTGAGGCCAGAGTAAGCATCAGCCTTTACTCTCTGCCTGCACTTACGTAAAAATATAATTATGTGATATCACTGAGACGAAGAGAAGAGCAGTCTCTCAAGCTAGACCCTAGGCCCTAGAGGCAGCCACGTGTATAAGTGTTAGCGACTCCTTTTTCTTAGCTTCGGTGTGTGAGGGCGGATGACCAGTCTTCTCCCTTGTCGCCTGATCTTCCCACAGGCAATTTACTGCCAGTGTACTCTTTTTAGCCGAGTAGGCTACGTTGTGGAGCACAAGTGGAGACGAAATCGTGAAACAAATATCTGTTCTGGCGGTGATTTGAATCCCGACCTCTTGGTCCACAATCCAGCATATTAACCAATAGACTATTGTGCACTCTGTGAATGGTATAATAACCTGACTGAATAATATACAAGTTGAACTTATTTTAGGTCCAGTTGCATTTACTTCAAAGCGTATAGTGTGATACCTTGCACTGATATGATATTACAGAAGCAACAGAAATCACTTTCCATAGATCACTGTCGTTGCTTTGATGATTATGTTACGTTACACGTACTGGTATAGTTTTTTGTTTTGTGATTTGCACGTGTGTAGCAGAAAATTCCAGTGACGTTAAAACAGAGAAAAGAATCTGTCCTGCAAAGTTCGAAGGCGTGGATGACAATCTAGGTTTCTGGTTTTTGTATATGGCTGTACGTGTGGGGGTGGGCGTTTGTGTGTGCTTGTGTGTGCTTGTGTGTGTGTGTGTGTGTGTGTGTGTGTGTGTGGGGCGAGTGTGCCTTTGAACTAATGCAAGTATGCCACTGTATAAATTGTAGCAAGCTGTTTCATATAAAATTTAGTAAAAAAAATTGTAGACCTACCTAAATTATCAAATAATAAACATGTCATATGCAATTTCATTTATTACGCATTTGAGTCATTTAGGGGTCTGTATATATCCTAACGAAATGTTTCTGTTGCAATATGAATAATTCGTTTAAGAATTTAGAGCTGCTGAGAAATGAATATTAATTCTAATGCTGCTATTTTTGCAAACTGAGCTCTGGTGGCCAAGCAGCTCTCACTAAGAATTCTAATATATAAGACTAACCGGAAGAGATTGTTTGTATATATGTATTTATAGGGTCTACCGATTTGGGTCTGGTTAAATTTAATTGGCTGCAGGGTACAGGCGCCTTGACAGACGAGCTTTATCAAAGCAGACACAACTGAGCTTGCCTTCACATGCATTCATCAGCCTTTAATTTGTGCAAAAGTGCAACCAACCTGTTCTCACATTTGAAGTGTTTAGACTTACGGCCATCTTGGAAGACACGAAGGTTCCACCTTTTCCTGAAACGCTGAAACTGCGCAGCACTTGTCTGTGTTAGCACAGACTGTAAAATTATAAAGCATATTATGCAATAACGAGAGCCAACTGCCTACCAAACTTCTCTCATCAACTGCTACTCTATATGTTTTTTAGTCTGTTTTGCTTCTTCTTCCTGTTCCATTTCCACATTAATCCACCTCTGTTTGCTTCTTCTGTTTGTTTGTTTCTCCACTTGCTGCCTCATCATCAGAGAGTTTTACTGAGTAAACTAAATCTTTAATTACTTTACAGTAGGCCTACATCACATCATGGTTTTTAGTGGCTCAGTCGGGTTACACAAAGCCTCAATGTGTTCTCTTTTTACATCGCGAAACAGGTTATGATTTCATTTCACAATACGGGCTGGATGCATCTCCCACTGGTTTTGGGATACGAAGAATTGCAGGTTCAAACCAACATCAAACTGCTTACAGGATCCGAAGGAATGCAGATCTTTGGGTTCCGACCAGGTAGGTGAAGGTCGGTGTCAAAATGATCATCTGATTTTTAATAAAGCTATTGCACACCCCAACACAATTTTCACTGAAACTTTAGCCTTTCACTTTATGCAATGATTGTACATACATAAGCATGTATGCCTTTGGACATTGGTATAGCACCTTTACAGACCTATTGAAGGCACTTCTTGCTATCGCTGAACGATGTTCTAAAAGTTCAGAGAGAATGACAAGTCATCAAATAATATGGGCAGAGCCTGGTCAGTTCAGTTTCTCAGAGATGGTAATACCACAAATGACAGAAAGGAGAAGTGGACGCAGTAATTTTGAGAAAAATGACCAGGTAATAGGGAAGCCAGGAAATAACAATGAAGCAAAGGCAAGAGTATATGAGACGGTGGTGCAACCCATCTTTATATATGGATAAGAATACTGGACAACGAGAAAGCAAGATGGGAAAAGAATCTTAAATACACCAATGAGTTGCCTACGGAAAGTTACAGGCTCACGGCTTAAGAAGTTAGAAATGAAGAAACAAATCAATTCTAGGGGATGAAGAAATCTGTACTGGATAAAGTCATTCAACATCGTTTGGTCATGTGGAAAAACGCCAGTTGACTAAATCCCACACAAAACATACAAGGTTTGAGGGAAAAGAGAAAGAAAGGAAGAACAAAACTGGATAGTTCAATAATAACAAAACAGCAGTATAAACAAAGACATAACAAGAACTGGAGTAAACATGAAAGAGCACTGGACTTGACAAGTGACCAAAAAGATTGGATGTCATTCGCATCCATAGTTTCCATATGGCTGGCATCAGGAACTGATGAAGATGATGTTGTTGTTTTTGTTGTTGATGATGATGATGATGATGATGATGACCAGAAAGAGAGAACTACAGGTAGATAGATTTATGGATAGCTATAAAATATATAATATTGACTAATATATATAATATAATATTGCTATTAATTATTATTATCTAATCTATGCTAACTAATGACTTCTCTTCCGCAGTTTTGATACCCAAAGCACCCAAGCACTTCAAGTAAAAAATCAGTATAAAATAAAATGACTGAATGAAACACATTAAATCAATTGGTTGTTTTACTGACTGCACATGCATGAGCATTTAGAAGTATATGGAGATGATTTGTTTGGAAAAAGTCAGTATTATATAACTGAGAACTGCAGTAGTAATGTTGAAAATATACAATTAAGTTGGATATTGTGTAGGCAGTTTAATAATCCAGCGTGAGACGAATTCGGCTGAGGTCATGAATATGCATGAAACAAGTGTGAAATAACTGGATTATGTGAACAGTAGAAGTAAGGTTTTTGTAGAAAAATTATGCCTATATGACAACTGGAAGAAGATTCAGGCACAGGAAAGGTTTGGTTGTCTATTCAAAGGTCAGGTAGTAGGTAAGTAAACTGTATTACAATTAGCTGTTCGTGAAGTCCAGCTAACAGCACACATTGGGTTGGCAGATATCCAGGTCTTTGTTTTGAAGATGGTACCACAAAGATGATTTATTGTGTCTGAAATATATTGGGTTTGGTCGGAAACAAAAACTTGTTTGTTGTCTGCAGAGATGATGATCAACAGAGGATGAGGATATGTCTTTGCTAAGTGGAAAGGTGTGCAGAACACGAACAGAAGAGGGCCCAGAACCATGAGGAACATGAGGAACCTACCATGAGGAACACCACAGATGAGAGTGTGAAAGCGAGGGTAGTGTCCAGCGGCCTTAACAAGGAAGGAACGAGAAGAAAGTTATGATTTAGGTTCAATCTGAGTTATGGCAGTACCAGAGATTGCGAGAACCGAATGTGTGTTTTGTGCTATTTCAATTTCAGACGTTTTTTATTTATTTTTTTAGTGCCGCTTTCTCACATGGACTTCCAGTGCAGTTTTCATTCGCAGCTACTCTCAGGATGACCGATCAGACAGCACAGAAAGCGTGGGACATCTTACGAATTGAAGACAATGATGGGAACTTACAGTTCAGCATTCACATCAATGGCAGAAAGAAATCAATTCGCCTGAAGTTTATGAACATGAGAAACAAACTTCGCACCACCGAATTTAGTCTTGATAATCAATATTTTATTAAGGTGTGTTGATCTATATCTCATATTGGTATAAGACAATGTACATTTTGTTCTTCATTAGTTTTCAGTGTAGCTTTATGCATCATTCAATCATTTTATCCATTTCCTCGTTATTTTATTATCAAAATTGTGTTAGATCTTTGCACTTTGATAATTAGAAGAAAACCGAGGTAATACATTCTTCAGCTTTTCTTTCTTCCTGTGGCTTAATTTTGAGAAATTCCTCGTTTCAACTTTACAGGCTTATTCAGAATTTTTTTATAAAACATATAAAATCAGTGTGTCCTGTTTTCAGATAATGTCTTTTAGCAATATTTAGACCACATCCAACAAAGGGCTTCCTTTCTGTACTGGTTTCCTGGTTCAGCAATGAATTTTCAGTTTCTTTGATGCTTCAGAACAGGTGAAAACGTTACCACCTCAACCCCACTTCAAAGTGAGGTATAGCTGGTGTTTTTGTTGTATGTAGTTTTTCAGTGAGGAGTGGCATAAGCTGAGTCTGAGCATTTCTCATAACCTCGTTGAGTTGTATGTTGATTGTGACAAAGTGGGATCCGCGTTCATTCCCAGTCTCGGGTCCATCAACTCCACCGGACATATCTCATCTGGAAGGAGGGCAGATGGAGAGATTGTTATGGTTAGTAAAATATTCCATGTATTGTATTCATACTCATTTATACATATGCACATTTGTTCGTGTGCTTAGCCACCATAGTTCTCTTTCTGTTCCTGTGGACTGACTTCCTGGATATACAATTGATTACAGCTTTGTTTTGGTACCATCACACCGGTAGAAATTGCCAATTAATAATAATAATTATAATAATAATAATATACCAGTACATGTTTATATAAATGCTTCTACATGCATATATATATATTGCTTAAATGAACACCTGTATGTATATGCATGAGCCTTTATATAATGCCTTTTGAGAACCAGGTGTGAGGAATAGGGGTTGACCATGACATTTCTATAATGTTACCCATGGAATAAGATTCATTTGCAGTACCAGATTCAACAGTTTTCCAGATAACAGATTCAGAAACACATATTTACATGTATTTCTTTTAAGTTATTGCAAAGGCCACAAGATCAACACATTTTAGTACATTTTTATGAACCACATTTCCCAGTGCACTTTAAAGGATTTGCTACATCGTCTGGCTCTACTTCAATATATACTTGTTATCTGGTGCCAGTCTGGAAACAAAAGTAACCTGAATTTCAGACAATACTTTTATTCATTCTGGTTCTTACAAGTTCAGATCTATATTTCCATGAGTCATTCATCTGGTCCTACTTCAATATATACTTGTTATCTGGTTCATACCTGGAGGTAAAATAGAGCCGAATTTAAGTCAGTGCATCGATTCATTCCAGTTCTAACAAGCTCAGATCATATAAGTGACTAAGCTCTATTTCCAGACGAGTCTAGTTGAGACTATAACTGCTTAATTAAAAAAATGAAGGCAATGCAACTGATTTAAGCACCTCCATAGAAATTCCTCAAAAGCATGATCCAGGGTGTGAGTGATCATTCGGCTGAGGTGCAACAAAAACAGTAATTTCATGTCAGGGCACCTTTTTAATCTCCCATCTTACTTGATTAATACGTAAATCATTTACTGACTCTGAAAAGATGGAGGGTTGAGTGGGCGTCAGGTGGCGTTATATCCAACAGATGGCAAGAGTGCAGTTTTCGAGTTTTGATAAACGTGAAATTATGCCAGCTATTTTATTCTGTGCAGTTTGATCTCCAGTGGTTGATGTTGTACTGTGATCCTAAAACAGCTGAGCGAGATCAGTGCAAGGAACTTCAGGTAAGCCTCAAACAGTACCACAACTACCTCTTTCTATCTGTTAATGAAAACTTCACGCAAATACCATCTGCACGTTGATAAACCACAAGCTATTTAACATTTATTCAGGATCAGCTGTGTGTTTCAAATAACTAACCTTTTTCAAGGGATCACGTTTTCTTCTGGTTTAACAGAAGTAGTAAAATAATAAGGTTAGTGATAATGATTCTGTGTGATTATAACGATGACAAAGATGGTGATGAACCAAATACTGATACATGATGATGGCAGTGGCATTAATACCAAAAGTAGTTTTATTCTAGTGGCATTGGCTGATTCGGTATCACTAAATATACTGCAATGATTGTTTCATAATTTTAATAATACTAATATTAATAATAATAATAATATTTTACACTACTAATAACACAAATGATAAAAATATTATATATAATGTTAATTACTGAAGAGTGATTATGTGGTCACTGCACAGGCAAATAGAAAGAAAGAGTCATTTTTCTCAAGGAGGCATCTAGCAGACAGAGAAGAAATTGATGACAGCGACCTAAGAGAAATAACAAATGGTGGACATCATGAAGTGCCAAGCGAAACAAACCACCGTCCATACTCAGCCATGACCTTGGCCAAACGGCGGTTACGAGACAATCATCCTGACCCAGATGAACTTGATCCAGATGAACCATTTCCAACGGTTGCACAAACTCAGCCAAGACCAACTTTTGCCACGGTATGGCATTTCTATACAAACGATGAAAGTACAGCACACCTCTGTATATGTTATATATATATATATATATATATATATATATATATATATATATATATATATATATATATATATATATATATATATATATATGTTTGTATTTGCTTTTAAGTACCTCTCAGAATGACTGCATCTTTTGTTGTGGTATAGCATTTCAGAGCAGACCATCTGTTGTGATATGGTGTTTCAATGTAGACATTCTGTTGTGGCAGTACGAATTTTCAATGCAGTTCATCTTTTGAGGTATGGGAGTTCAATAGAGACCATATAATACACAGTATTTCAAGTACAACCACTTGGTTTGGTGTGGCATTTCAAGAACAACCATATGTTGTTGTGGTATGGTTGTTTCAAGAAATATCAACTGTTTGGGTGTGGTGTTTCAAGTAAGACAATCTCTTGGTATGGTATGATAATTTAATGCAGATTGTCTTTTGTCGTGGAATAGTATTTCAGGACATAATGCATTGTTCCAGGATTAAGGCTTGGGAGAGCATTAATAGCAACAGCTATGCGAACTTTGAGCCAGAACACAAGTTTGCCAAGTTTAGGGGCATTCATTCATTACTGGCACATCCTAATTCTGCCAGTATTGTAATACACTGGGTAATATGGGTAATCGTACAATATATTCTGGAAGGACAATTTCTGGAATGCTAAGTTAAGTTTGACCACATGTGGCTGTGTAATTCTTAGAAGATTTTAACACTGCAATTTTGTTTTTCTTTATGAGGAACACTGTTTAAATAAATAAGAAATGCCTCAATACACTATAATGTAAAATGAAATATGAATAATATTTAAATGTATATTTAAAAGAATCTGTGAGTTACACTGCTGTTTAAGACTATAAATTAGTTTGAATTTTATGATAATCATTGCTTTGGTACAGTATTTGCAGAATGAATTTGATTTTCATAGTTTGCAAATGTATTTTTATTTGCAGTGAGTACTGCAAATTGCATTTTTACACAGCAATATTTACTTGTATTTTCTTCTGAGTGATTTTTATATGTTTTAGAGGTCACTTTTCGAATGTTTGATTGCTACACCTTAAATCTGCGCAATATCTTGCATTTTAGCCAAGGTCATCTCCGTCAACACGTCAGAAAAAGCCGATCAAAGATGTCACTAGGTGGCCTGTCCGTCCCGGTCCAGTAGGCCCACCTGGTCCTCCAGGTCTTCCTGGATTGCCGGTAGGCACACCTTAGCCTCGAAAAACTTAGTTGTTTATTATCAGTGTCTTAATCCAAATTTGAGCAGTTTCTGCGATCGCAGAATGTTAGTGACTTCTTATTCTTCTAGACTTTTTTGGCTAATTCAGAAGATAACAATTTTGATACCAGAAGAGCTCAAGAAAAGTGTATCCTGCACACACTTGGTGTGGTTGGTGAGTCCCCTTTCTTGATGCGTGACCTTTCGTCGAAAGTTTACAGTTTATGTACTCATTTATGCCAGAGATGCTGCGCTAGTGGTCAAGAATTTGTGTGTTATTTAAAACTACTTTTCGAATAAATGTCATTTTAGTTTAGATGATTTTTATAAGTGTATTACATGTTCTTAAAATTAAACAAGAGAAAATAACTTGATTATTTATATATTTCTTGATGTAAAGACAAATGTGAAGACAAAATAGCATCTACCTTACTTTATCCAATAATTATTATAAAAATCTTGTTATTTTTTATTATTTGTAGGGTTTGCCTTGCCTGTGCAGTCCAGGAGCTCCTCCACCACTTCGCCTTCCAACAGACATTCAAGGTGAGCGGGTATGTTTTGTGTCTTTGACTATTGTTTGGTTACATTGTTATCTGTATTCTTTCCATTCCTATTCTACTTGTGTTGTTTCTTTACCACTTAATTGGTAACTTTGCAAAATCTAGTTTTCAAAGGAGTCGCCTTCCTTTCTAATATCGTGAGTTATTGATGATAGAAGTAGGAGCGATGACCCACACATAACATGGGAGAGATGTCTCACCCAATGTTTAGGTTGAGATGCCCGTGGTTGTCTCCACGATATTTCTGTTTTTTTTCTTAAAATTTTCTTAATTAATGTCAATTCTTAATGTCAATCAGTGGGGAGACAACACAACACGTCCACACAGTTTTAGCTGAAGGGGACAGCAATTTGAGCATGCTATGCTTGGTATTTTTAAATTTGCCATGCATTACTTGTCTTACTTAACTCTGTATCAATACCAGGGACTTAGATCAGTGAGGAATGGGGATATTGGTTGAGGGCAAATGGTTAGACTGATGCGAGGCTATTTACATGTAACTCTATTGAAAGAAGGAAATATGATTACATGAATGAATATCTGGAACAGTTTGAATAGAATTTCCTCAAGGAAAATAATAAGGTTGGTTAGGAACAACCTGCCATTGGTGATCAATTGTGAAATTAATCTATGAGACCATTCTTGGTCCACCATTTCATCTGTCAAAAACGACTGCATGAGGAAGTCACTGAATATGATAATACGTGGATTCCGTGTAACCTTTTGATGTCTTTTATACATCAGCATCCAGATGTTGTCTCCACATATTTGCTGAATATCAAGATTTGATGTGTCTTGGGTAGAAACAGCATCTTTATTAAACAGTTCAGTTTATACTCTATATTTAAGTACAGCAAGATAATTCAGTGTTCACCAAATCCAAACAGTCAAGTGATAGAGTACATGGTGAAAAAGCTCATCTTAACAATTTCAGACTTGGAAAGAAATTGCAGAATATCTGAGCAGCGTCGGGCCTCCAGGTCTACCGGTCAGTTGCTATGTTTTGTCATTAGCTTATTGTAATCGTAATTATAACTGAGATTTCAACAGTGCCCAAAGAAAGCTAAGTTGCAGGAAACAGCTTATAAAAAGCTTAGTTTTTAAGTAGCAGTTTAGAAATGTAAAATTTGTAGTTGCATCAAGATATATTTGGTGTATTATTTCACAAGTACATTAATTTAATGTAATCTATTGGACATTTATCTAGCACTATTTTAGTGGCTGTATCAAAAGCACTGTTTACATGTCTGTGAGAGAGGTCAGAGAAGGTGTGACTCAGGGTAATTTGAGAAAATGTGTGCTTGCTATACGTATGGGAACAGTTTGACCGTGGTGTGGGAGATTGTTTCAGAAAGATGAAGCAGTATGCTTGGCTGATTGCTTTGCTATGTATTGCATGATCCAGAGAAATTATAGCATAGCTAGGGTGTAGCTGAGTAAGAGTGAAGTAAGATAATTACTCATTTCCTGTACTCTTACGTTAGCATTTGTCCCCAGAGGCATGGTAATGTGAAGAGGTTGAAGGACTTTTGTTGAGCGAAAAAAATGCAACAGTAATTCAACAGCTAGTCCACTTTTATTCATGAGTTGCATGTTTGCAAGATGCACTAGGATTCAAAACCTGGAAGGTGAGGTGAAACACAGAGGCCATCTACCACCAAACCACTCATATCTTTGAGAGTAAAATTAAATATTCTAAGTGTTATGGGACATTTATTTAGCTCCCATGCAGAATTTTTTAGAGTTGTTTCCTTAAATTTTAATGTCTAACAAAAGCTTGTTAATTAATAATTATGAATTATATATTTACTAAATGCCCAATAATCAGCTCCAAAATCGTGGGGAAATTTTTGAATATAAAACTACTGTACATGTCTTTGAGCATCATGCTAAGTCATTAGGCATACTTAGGAGAACCAACATTTTCACAGCCACCTGATCATAGCAAAAGAAAGACAGTGGTTTTCTCCTAACAGCAAGCAAAGATTAGGTAAATCAAACTTATACCGTGGTCAGCACTTGAAACTGGTATCTTTCTAGGTGCTCGTCATGGTCGAGTGATGTAATATATTTGTTTATCACTTGGTTGAATTATCAGCTTTCTAGTGCATTTATTGGTTCTTTCTTTTCAGGGAATGCCTGGGAGACTTGGACCTATGGGACAGGTGAGTAAACTATGCTTTTCTTTATTGTAAATAAAAAATCAGTAAGATTACGCAACAAGCTTGATTACATTCTGTACTGTTATGAGTTAGGGCTAGCTCCAAACAAAAATTGATTCCTCATTTGTAGAGATTATAACCGCTATTCCTCACAATTAACCCAACTCACTATCAATTTATAGAGGTTATAGACAGTGTTCCTCAATGCATCTAAATCCAATCTAATATATCTTCACAATGAATACAAACCTAACCTAATATTATCTAATGCCAGCAAATGCAGCACTTGCGATACTTAAAAGATGCTGTATTAAATGTCGAAACACATACATGCATACATACATACATGCTTACATACACGTACATACATATATACATACATACTAGTACATACACACAATGACTTCTGTGGCGTCCTTACTGTAATGCACAAGGCATCAATTGATGGTTGTTTCGAGTGAAGCAATAGTCAAAAATGCTAGTCCACTGGAGAAGTCCAGTCAAAAGCTGATAAGTCAGAGAAACTAGAAGTCAGGCTATGACAGGTAAGCAGGCTGAAACATATGAGTCTAAAACAATCCACCCATGATTTTACATTCAGGAATTGATAAGTTAATCTCATCAAATCTAATAACCTGTTTCCAATACAACATGCTTATACTAGTCTAAAAAGTTACCAGATTTGAACTGATAATGCATTACTTTGACAGATGATAATATTAATTAGTAGAATTAAAACTAAACCAAACTTCTTGGAAGAAATGAGAAAACCTCATTTGTTGACTTCTGTTTCAGCAAGGACCACGGGGATCACCCGGAGAATCAGGATCATCTGGTGTCCCGGGAGTTCCTGGGTCTCCAGGTGCCCCTGGTCCACCTGGACCCCCGGGAATCAGTGGTCTGCGTGGACAGCCAGGAATGCCTGGTGTGCCTGGACTGCCGGTATGTAGTCTGCGAAAATGAGACATTCTTATGTTTATGAGAAGTAAAGGTATTAATTAGCATGATGAGAATCATCATGAAATAAAATTAATTTAAACAGAAATAACAACATTACTAAAGAGAAAGAACATGATATTTGTGAACTACTTTATTCTTAAAATAGAATGTGATCATTGTCATGAATCAAGAGTGAAGATATGAGGGTTAGGAAGAACTGTTTTCATAAAAATTGACAGAAACACAAGATGACATTCAGTTTAAATAATACTTAACCACAAGAGGTGCACGGTAGTCTAGTGGTTAGCATGCTGGACTGTCAATCCAGATGTTGAGGATTCAAATTCCCATCAGGGCAGGAAGACATTTTGAGATTTCTGTTCCGCATGCACCCTATACTGAACTCAGCTGTACACTGTCAGTGGGAAGATCAGGCGATGAGGGAGAGGACTGGTCACCAGTCCTCATATGCCGGGACCAAGACAGTGAAGTTGCTAACACTTATATCCATGGTATCCATGGTAAGTACACCATACACTGTCAGTGGGAAGATCAGGCGATGAGGGAGAGGACTGGTCACCAGTCCTCATATGCCGGGACCAAGACAGTGAAGTTGCTAACACTTATATCCATGGTATCCATGGTTGCCTCTCAGAAACTTAAGCTCTTTTTTCTTCTTCTTTTTCATTACATTAGGCAGAGGTTCACTATGTAATGTGCAGAAGTTGCTTGCAATTTTATGCATATATAATACCTAACTTGCACCACAAAACCTATACTTAAACTGGATTATAACAATTGCTTTAGGGTAGAAGTGTTTCTCTATCGGACATCCGAGATATCTGTGCCCATCTGTTGCAGGGTTAGTAGAAATGTTGTGTATTGCAGAGTTCTTACCTTCTTAATCTGAATTATTGGTTTTATAAATGTGTTAAGGTGAAAAGACATCAGTAATACACTTGTTCATATACCTATATATAGAAATTCATAAGAAGGGCGGTCCTTAGTTTTATAGGATCTTCCAACTGATGCACAACCTTGACAACAATTTAGCTAGAGCAAAATTTTTGTTGGTACTTAATCGCTGGTCCTGAAAAGAGGGAGGACTCAGCTGGCCTAGATGGACTGGTATTTCATGGACTAGCTGGGATTAATGTTGCTTACCAGTGCTTGCCAGCATTGTGACCACAGCACCAAGCCACCATTCTGTGTAGTATATGATAGTTAAATTTAATGCAATAACTTCTAGTTTACATGTAGGCCTATCACATGTACAAACAGGGGTGCAATTTAATTGAATTAGCATATTATACTACTATTTAAAGAAAATAATTTATTATATTTTCTTGTTGTTAGATGTTATCATCAAACAAAAATTATGTGATTTACATTCTTAGCAATTTTTATATTTCTGATATTGATAGACGTAAAGTTTTAAAAAGAATATTATTAAACATAATTAATACTATAATAATATATTCATTTATTAACTTACATACTATGAGTTATCTTGGGCTTAGAACTTAAGATTAACCAAGAATAATTTTCAATCATAAGATTAACTGATGAGGATAATGTTATTGGTATAAGTTATTCTGCAGCTCCAATCAAAAGTCAAGGAAGCATTTAACATGAGAAACCAACGGTACTTAGTTTCCTCTCTTAATAAATTATTTATACAAATTTAGAGAGGTTGGAAGAGATGATCCACAATCTTCATGGACCTCCTGGTCCACCAGGACTTGGACGGCCTGGTAAACCTGGACCACGTGGCCACCAGGGCATTCCAGGTTAGGCAATTTTGCAAATTGTTATAACAGAAGGTCAGTGTTAGCTAGTTACCTGTAGAAAATAATTATAGTAACTAGTTACTGGATATAAATAAGTTCTTAAATACTGTAAAACTTCATAAACATAGGAACTAAGTGCTGATTACACTTACTTTTCCAAAGTAACTAATTATTTACTATACATAATAAAGTATCCCGTACCCACATGTCAGACGTAGGGGAGGCGCTCATTTCCTTTTCTTGGCCCTTGAACCGGCAATGGACAAATTCCAAGGTCCTGGTCATGGGGCCAGTGCATCACAGGATTTGCCGCTTCCCAACTTACACTGGTACCAAATGCTTGGTGACAGAGGCATGGTGTGCACGAACAACTTGCCCAGGGTCGTTACACAGAGTCTAACTCGCAACCACATGATCATTGACCAAACGTGTCACCAAGAGACCACCATGCTGCACCCATTATTATACTGTACATGGAAATTGTCAAAACAGCTGCATCCGTGGTTTACCATAATAGGAAGATTAATAATACATCTAATAATACACACTCAAAATTAACTAAAAGACATATCACATTAGATAGCCAGAGGTCTCTATTGGCTGGACTTACAATGCACACCCAGAATTTTAACAGACTTTCACTTTGAACTTGATTACTGAAGTTAACATTTACTTCCTCTGAACTAATCTTTGCAGAAGTTTGATTTTGAATTCACATAACTCCTGTGAGAGCCCAGGCTCTATTAACGGCACCCTTAGCCAATAATAAAGTCCACTATAACAGGGTAAACAACAAACAGAATTTAAATTGCCACGCTCCTGCCACCATTTTCCTTACAAACTTAACTTGCAAAATTAAAGCGATACAATTCACTAGAAATGCAATAAACTGGATTTTATGCTTTCCTACAGCACAGAGAATACAAATACGTTAATATGTTTAACCAGTGGTATGCCTGTACAATCCCTAACTTAGATTACACTTAATGAATCAAATTTGAAGCAACTTCGTTTTTTTGGGATGAATAATGTTTCAATGTTAAACTGTTGTTAGGTGATCCTGGACCACACGGTTTACCAGGAGAACGGGGATTTCCAGGGCACCCCGGCCCTCTTGGACCTCCCGGTGTACCAGGACCCAGAGGTGAGAAGTTACCAACAGTACTTGTTCCAAAAATAAATGTTAGCTACTCTATATGCCATGCATACAGCTAAGCACAATGATGTTACAGTTATATGTATTCTTACAGTAAAAAACAGTGGTTTAATACCATTTGTACTTGTAATTTTAATCACAAATTTTTATAGCCCCACTTTAAGAGAAGCTGCTCAGGTAACACAAAACCACAATAGAATAGAATTGTCTAGCATTACAGAAAGAGGCAGAGAAAGGCCAAGCAGCTCATGTCGGATATTGCTGGTCAATATTTGGAGGAAAGATTGGCCAACCACAGCAAAGCTTCTGTGTTGGAAGTTAATGCATTGCAAAGATGTGGGACAAAAACAAATGTTTTGACAAAATAACTACTCTGTGTCTAGTAACTTCCAGTGTTGTTGTAATAAATTTCTGAACACGTGTAAATAATTTATGTATGAATAACTATTTAGTAGTCGAGGGCCAGTAAATCGTTTTCATGATTCTTTATTGCTGATAATAAAATTCTTTGCCAAGGTCATGTTTTCTCATATTCTGGTAACTGCAATGTTCGAAATATGTAATTTTTATCACAGTTAAATTTAATGATATCTAACTAGATATAACTAGATATATCTATATCTAGTTATATCTAACAACTTTTAAGTTTTGGTGCAAACTAACAATAATATTCAAATTAATCAGGTGAAACTGGAGAGAAGGGAGCACGAGGTCCTCCTGGAGTTGGAGAAGATGGTCCACCAGGGATACCTGGACCCCCAGGTAATCATAATACTGTAGTGCACAGTATGTTATAGCCAATTAAATACTAGCATGGCAATTCACAAGAAACTCATCAAAACGCTGTCTTTGGGAGCCAACTGCTTTGTAACAAGGTCATGTTGTAATGAGTTTATTTTCTATAGCTGAACTAATTTCGGAATCCGTGTCCTCGACCGAGTTATGTCAGAAACTGTGTTATAATGAAGCATGTCATGCTGAGTCTCTGGTGTAGTGGCAAATGGGATATGATTGCAGACCAAATGCATTTGCTACTAACAAATTTTTGCTGCCATCTTCCAGCTAAATTCTAAACTGACAGCCATTTGATGGAGTACAAACTAGGTCCTGACATTACAGAAACTATTAAAATTAGCGTACTCCATGTATTTTTACAGCAGTTGCTCTGTATTCCAAATTTATGCAGAAAAGACCAATGAAATCAAGTCTTATGAAAAAATTAGCCACGATTAATTAAAGCAACACAGATCATCTAGAATAGGCTGTTGAGCAGTGTTTGTTACCTCTAGGACCACCAGGTGAACCAGGGCAAGGACTTACAGGAGCAGCAGGGCCCCGAGGGCCTTCAGGGATGTCAGGCCCACCAGGAATCCCAGGAAGACAAGGTATCCCTGGTTTGCCCGGTCAGTGCAGCAACTGCCACATTTTTGAATATCTTGCACAACTCTACTCTGCTCAACAGGATTCAGAATCACAGGTTTTGCCATGAATTCACGACTTGTTTCAATCATCATACAATTACAGTTGTTTACAAAAACATAAGGAGCCAATGTTAGTGATGAAATAATGGTATCAAACGGCAGGAATCAGTTACGCAACAGGTAACTTTGCCAATCATTTACAGTGTAATTGTGCTGCTTGATAAAATTTTACCTCCAATGCAGCCGTATGGATTAGAAAAATACTGAAGAATTTTTTTATAAATGTAATTTAGACAAACACCAGTAAAACTCATCTGCTGCAAAGTTTATTAATCTTAACTCCAGAATTTTAAAATGTTGCTGATAAATCCACTAAGTTTGCTCTTTTGAAATTCATGTGATTTTTTTTATCTGATTTATTTTCATCTTAAAGGGAGTCATCTATGTAGTAGTATCATAAAGATTAAACAACTGCATGCGGATCATTATTCTACATTAAGTTATTTGAATGCAATTATCAACATCTCAAGGGCCACAGTATGAGGCAACATGCATGAGTGAGTAAAATGTGGATATTTTCCAAGATCGGCAGGAAAAATTGGAACAATTCTACATTCCAAACAAAAATATCTCGATAAATTTGCATGAAGAAACCTTGAACAAGCGTTTACAGGAAATGTGAAAAAAAGATGAAAACAGAAATGGGAAAACAGAAAACCAGTACTAATCATAAAATCCATTTCTTTACGAATCTGTTGACAACAAGGCCCAAACATTGAGAAAATTGAAAGTAGATATCACTTAGTGCTAAGAAATCGGTTGCATTAGAAACTTTGGGCAAGAAGAAAATTTTAAACTTAGAGCAGAGTTAGTGGAAAAGTGTAACAGAAGTTTGGAACTGAGCATGAAATACACACTTGGTAAAGTCAGTGCAACCAGGATTTGTCCTGAAGAGGTGATATAAAGACAAGGAACTATAAGAATATAAAATCAATACCACATACCAACTGCAAGATTTATAATAGTAAACCAAAATACGTAGTAGCACTTTGTAGTATGCCTGTAGCATTTACCTTTGGGTATAATTCATCATTTCAATGTCATCTTTTTATTTTGCAAGAGGCCCATGGTGCAAATTTTTTATCATCAGTAGTAAACCAACTCCCTGAAAGTTCTGAGGCTAGCTTATGAATGTTTGAGTTTGTATAAGTGTATTATGTAAAATATAAAATAGTCTGCAAGCAATACCATTAATTTAATTTTAGCTTTATACTAACATTTACCTAACACACATTTAAAAAAAAATAGAAAACCTAATGCTACCAACTTGTACAACTATTACCTTAACACCCTAATATGAAAACAGCAATTTGGAGTCAAGGTCAGTCCATACAGCATTTTTAAGCCTTGAACATAGTTATATAATCATAGGTTAATTTATTTATGGAAGGAGAGCTTTAAAGTTGTTAAACTGTATGCATCTAAGGCAGTACGCACAGTTTGAGCAGCCCAGCCATAGGATAACATCCAGATTTTTGGATATACGGTAGGTGCTCTTTGCCCATTCCATAGCACCTTCACACTAGACTGACATCAGCCTTTCGAGTGGCAGCGTACTAATTCAGGTCGAAAGATGAAAATGTGACCAACTTAAATACCTCACAGAAATCATTGAAGCACTGCCAAAATATATATATAAATGTTGCTTTTCTATGCTGCTATGTGTAATTCTGTGTAGAATGTACATTTCATGTATTGTTCAGGTTTTAAAACTTTGGGAAAGTAGTCTAGTATTTTATTGTCAGGAATTGTACAGTAGTTTCTGGGTTTTCTCTTTTTTGGTGATTGCTGCTTTTGTTGTCAGCAAAGTCACAAATGAAATCTCCAAGTTTAACAAAGAAGTTTCAAGTATAATCTATTATATGATGATGGCTGACTGACATTGGTCAGCTTTAATTTTGTTACTCCTGCTTGTAAATAATGTGCTACCATTGCAATTATTATCAGTTGAAACTATCAGTACATTGTGGTAAATGGTTTATTCAGCAGTAGGCAGCAACTATGCCCATATATACGGATAGCTGTAGAAATAGTTGCAAATATAAATGTTACGGTTCACACTGGAAAATTGTGACTAACAGTTACCCAAAACACCAGTGCGCTAACTGTTTTGTGGTTATCCATTGTTCTGTCCACTGCAGAACTAGTTTAGCTGCGAAACAAGGTACGTCATACCATGTTAGCTCATACAAGGCAATAATGACAAGGTGATTATTTTATAACCCATAAATTTTGGATGTTTTTTTCACTAATAATAATTGGCGAAATGTTACTGTTCCATTGTCTGGCACATTAATTGGTGAAATGTTATTGTTCCATTGCTCCAACAGCAAATAAACAGTAATTTTTCTAAGTAAAAGAGCTACTTACTCTTGGCTGTTGATACATAACTAGGCCTGCTCATAACTTGAACACTGTATGGTGCTTCCATTTCAGTCATTGAAGAGGCACTGAAACTCTTTTGTCACTGATTATTATCTGTTGACTACCATATGTTGTTGTTAGAAGTCATAATTTTTGAAGTTTGTTATAGTAATTGTTTAATTTAAGACTTGAAGACTGCAGGACTCTTAACTGAGGAATTAAGATTTGCTAACAGTGGCAGCAGTGTCACCAATTGTATTGTATTTGACATTAGTTGGTTATGTATTGTATTTAACCAATATAAGGCTGTTACTAAATATTTCATCAACTGGGTTCAGATACTCATTTTGTCAGTGTAATATATAAACTGGACCCATTTTGTTTCAGTAAAATTTATTGCATTTAGAACAATATATAATAAATTTCAAATACCTAATGACTTGTTACTTGACTGAAATGTACTGTCTAGGCCTAGATCATGTAGCTGTTATGCGGTGTGGCATTGTGAGGCTGCTGGTGATACGCCTCTTGCAGGCGCAGTGAAGTCAAGCAATACCAATCCTGGTCACTACTGTACTTTCCTTCAATCTTGGGACCACGTTTCTGAAGCATTTCTACAGGAGGACTTTGAATAAGTGTTATCTTTACCTAAAATGATCTTACTTTATTAACACATGAGCTTGTTTAACCTCCCAAACTGTAAATGAGTTAGAGCACAAGTTAAAGAGCAACAAGGTAAAACTGACACCAAAAGGCAACAATGCTTTATCTCGTAAGATTTCTTGCCATCAAGCTGGAACAAGAATACAAAAATAACGATCACAGTCAAAAGAATTCATTCTGTTGTATTAATTTTTTCCACAGCAGAATTTTTATTATGTGCACCTAAATGCAAAACTTATATGAGCATCAAAAAGTGATAAATCTATAGCATCAACAATATTTATAGCTTGATATAAACAGACACCTCAAACATCAAGTGGTTGAAGAGACTCGCGCCACCACTGAGCATTTTCTGAACTTCTGTAGTTAAATTCAAACAAGCCAGGATTTTCATCACACATACGTTTGTACGCATGGCAGAGTCTGTTGAAATCTTCCATGCCAAGTGAATAGGATTTTGAATCTGGATGAATCTCAGCAAGTTCAAGTATCTGTTTTGTCAGATGCGGACTGTCGGGTGGAAAAAGCGTTCTGAAGCCAAAACAAAAACCAACTGACAAAGCTCTTTACATTTGTGTAAAGTTAGAATTTGATATCAGAACATAATCTAATAAAAGTGCTTGTGGACACAAAAAGTAAAAATTAAACAAACTTAAATATCATTTTCCATTATGGATATCTGCAGAGGGGGAGGAAGGAGACTAGGGTAGGGGTTTATGCCAATGCGAACGCCTGCATCTAAATTTGGCACATACAGTTAGTTTGGTACAGCCTCTGCCTCAAATTCCTTCTGACAGCAGACAGTCTACTGCACTGGATCTGATTAGAGTACTTTTGATGGACATGACAGTTCAAAGTAACCCATTCCTAGCACAATTGGCCACGCAAGATCAAAGAGGGTAGCCCAATCTAGGCCTCAGTACTCCGTTGGAGTTCGAACATCTGCAAAGACAAATTTTTTGGGATATCCTATATGGACAACCCATAATCCTAATTCACTTTTGTTATATACATGTAGATTAAAAGATACATTAAAATACACTTAATCACACTGCAAATTTCATTTAATTAATCTTGATAACTTAAAACAATTTAACTGCACATGCAAATTTCATTTAATTAATCTTGATAATTTAAAAACAATTTAACTGCACATACCGTAAGCCTCGTTTGCACATCTTCTGCCGATAATGAAACACATGTCGTACGAGCTTTTCAACAAGACTGAATGGTAGGTTTATAGTTGGCTCAATACGAGGCGTAAAATGAACAACACCAACATCAACATCAGGTGCAGGCACAAAAGCTCGACCTGGTATTGTGAACCTATGCCGCACATGACACCAGTTCTGGCACATCACAGATAATCGACATCGTCCAGGTTTCATTATGGGTGCAACCATACGTTCCGCAACTTCTTTTTGAAAGGTTAACGTCAACTGAACTCGTCCTCTGGACCATGCGCCTCCACGAGTTGAGATGTCCTTAAGCCAGTGGATGATCAGAGGAGTTGATACACTAAAAGGCAAGTTGCCGATGATGTGTAGGTTAGGAGGTCGATCTGACCAACTGGAACCTAGTTCTGCTGGAAATGCTTTTTCCAAGTTAAATTTCAGAATATCATTGTGAAATATTTGCATGACTCCATTTGAGGCTTCATTTAACAGCTGAAAAAAGAAAGATACATTGAATTGTGGCCAGCGAAATGACATTTATTTTCATTTACAAGACCTTAGAAGAAGGGCTACCTTTCTTTGTGTGGCACACTGAGACAGACTCGGACTTCAAATAGTCAGACAAATGGTCACAGTGAAGAATCAACTTAATTCAAATAACCAAAGTAAACATTAGGGAAAGTAATCAATACATTTATTACAAGCCCCTATAAACAGTCCTTATGGTCCCCAGAATTGTTGTATCATGCTGATGTTGGAGGATGATACTTGGGTCAAGCACAAACATAACAATCTAACAACTGAATAAAAGCCAAAAATAAAACATCACAACAAACTCTGCATATCTTTAGTTAGACTGTTTAAGATAGCAAAGTCTGGAGAACCATCTTACTCACAGGTGCTCAAAACAAAACCAAAGACTGGGTCAGATTCAATACTGGGCTGTGATCTATAATGAAAACAGGTAACAAGCACATGTAACAGCTGTAACAAGCATACAAGATGACAAGAAAGAACGGAACCTTCTGAAATCAGGAAAGCTCTCAAAGAATCATTAAAGTATTTTGGTTGCGTGAAAATCAGCGGAAATGACACTGTGATGAATGTTACTGCAAGTAGCGAACTATAAAAGCAATCTGTGTATGCACACAGTGAGGTGGGTGAATATTATGTTTTGCCTCACTTAATTAATTTCTCAAAGACAAGTAATAAGAACAATTCAGACTGAAGCTGAAATAGAGCACTGCACTAATGAACAAGAAATGTTGTTGAAGAACTTTGCATAAATCTACTTCATCTAAGGAGTGTAATTAATTTTCCATATTAAACTAGTAACATATTATTGGAAAATGTGTGTTAGTCTGTGTTGTTGTACACTTAGTCATACTTGTTTATTACAAAGTTCTTGCCCATGCATGTAATGCCGTCTTTCAACACTATTCTGTTTTTGTTTCAGTTCTATGGGAGAATACTGAGGTAAACATAATATTACTGATGCTACACTGTGAATCTTTTGCTCAGAAACTGTATAGCCGTTTCATTGGGATCCTATTCTTTCTTTTATTTCTGTATTTATTAAGTGCCACTATCTAACGACAAAGTATCAGTCGAAGGCACTGAGCACTTGTGTATTTCAAAGTACTTACTCAGGGTCCCAACACAGTAAACAGCTCAGGGTAAGCTCGAACCTCCACACTCTGGTGATCTTGAATTGCAAGGCACATATGCTAAATGCCAATTGGTTTGTATCGTGTCCTCTCTTTTTCAATATAGATGAGCTCTTAAGAAAGGCACAATATTCATCAAGTGAAATCTTATTACATTCAGTTACAGTCCCCAAAACTGGACCTGTGCCACCTACCAGCTGACAGGTAACAAATATCTGTTCTACTCAGACCCAGCAGCTCAAGGGATACATAGATGCTTTGTCATATACTACCGCTGAGGGACTGCTGGGCGGTTGTGTTATCATGTACAGCAACTACTACCGCCTGTCTTCACTCTGCGTCATCAATGCAGCTTGGTCCACAAACTCAGAACATGGGGTCATCTGTCAACTCTGGATATGAATCCGTCGGTTGGACTCCACATGTGTGCGTAAGCCCGCCACTGGTGACTTTTCAAGTTATCTGTCCATTGCTTTGCTTACTGACGTACTTTCTGTTCCTAAGGGCATTTAACATCGTTATGCTAGCGTATAAGGCAGCGCTTTTGTGAGGTACTTGAAAGGTGCCATATTAACTAACTAACTGAGAAGCGATTTTGTTAGTTTTGATAACAAACCTCAAGACTTGGCAAGAAGCGACTATCTTTCTCCACTGCAGCTAGCTGTTTTACTCCTGCCTCCAGAATAGCCCGGGTTATACCTCCTGGTCCAGGACCGACTTCACATACGTAACTCCCGTCTAATTTTCCAGCGGCTCTTACTATCTTGCGCGAAATATTGTGATCGAGAAGAAAGTTTTGCGAAAGCTGCTTTTTCGCACGCAGTTTATACAGACGTATAATCTCCCGAATGGATGGCAACGGAGGCAGCCGAAGAGTAGACATAGTCTTAAAATCTAACTCCAATTTTCATTTCACGTGCCCTTGTGTTGCGCGAGTTTATTTTCCGAAGCACACCTCATTACTCATTCAATGCCAATACGCATGCGCCATTTATCATTAATATGCATTACCGATCTAAAAGGGAGCGTTCCACTATGCTTGGAACATGCATATGGTTTGGGCCAACGGTTTTAAGAAAGCCTTAAAATTTTGGCTAGAGTTTGAGAGTTTACAACATACCGAAATCTCCGAAATTTCAAAACGTCATACAAAAGCTGAATCATGGATACCAGCTTATTCACCGACGCTAATACTAAGCAAATGGAAACAAGGGACATCGTAATCGTAATTCCGAGATTTCTACAGCGCCCAACGAAAGCCGCGCCGCGGGGACCAGCTTATTCACAGGCGCTCAGTCAAAACAAAATCGATAGGCAAAAAGGGTTCGGTTCCAGGTCAAGATCCAAAAGTCAAGCGGAGAGACAGAACAGAAGCAGATGGCACGCATTGTCTATGGTGCAGCCAATCCTCGGCTCGAGGACGGTTCAAGACAAGACAAGGTCTATTACTGTATATGAAAACATACGCTCAGATTACAGAAAAATGAAGAATAAGCCTATGGAAAGTATCGTAGCAATTTCACATGGTAATACTGTATATCGAACCTTCCGCGTTGGAGTAAAGTACCATGGGTGAAAGTGTTTTCATTGAAATTATCTTAACATCATGACACACCATAAAAACTTATGGGACACAAAGGGCAAATAATAATAATTAGCAACTTCTAATGCGCCGGTGTCTAATGCACAAGGCATCAACCGATGGCACATCAAAAACCAAGCCACAATCAGGTCGATATCCAGAAGGTCAGTCCGCACGACAGAGAGGCAGCCTATGGTGGATAAGCAATTTGAAACAGGTAAGTTTTAAGTTGAGAACGAAATGACAGGAGCGACTGAGCAGAACGAACAGACACAGGGAGGGAATTCCAAAATTTTGGTCCAGCAACCGAAAATGCTCGTTTACCAAGAACAGTTCTACCCCAAGGTATGACCAGAGAAAGACAATCAGATGACCTTGCAGAATAATGGTAAGCCTGGAGAATATGGATTGATTTCAAGTATTGTGCTTGGTCATAGTTCAAAGTTTTATAAACTGTAAGTCCTAATTTGAAACAAAACCCAGTAGGGATCCAGGATCCGCTTTGTAGGTTTTTCTATGTAACATCAAATCAGTTTAAAATAACGAATGGAACTTTTATGTTTACAGTTGAACTGTTTTGATTTAAATATTATATTGTAGGCCTATACTGTACAATAAAATCGAAGCACAGTGTGTCTTGTCTCGATTTAATACTCTAAACTTACACTAAAAATCTGGCGAGTCTACCGTTCGAAGCCCTATCGATGCGTAACTTCTGAAGACCGTCCTCACAATCCAACTGAACAGGACCAGTATGACCAGAACAAATGCTTAAATTAATACATCATGCATCATTTAGTTTCTCGGGTTAAAAGGCACAAATACTATTTGTTTACAAATCCTAATTGTGTAGAAGGGGTCCAGGCCTAAACGGATAACATGTCCAAGCATAAACAAATTAACCAGAGCGGACACAATTTGCTCGCTCCGTTGCGCTTGCTCCACTTCGACAGGAGGTATACATGTAACTCATAAAATTATAGGCCTACACAGATACAGTGACAATCTATGCAGGCTTATTCGTGCTTAGGTTGAATAGTTGAGAGAAATGGAAGATTCTTGAAAGAGTAGGGCCTACGGGCGACTTTTGAATCGAATCCTATGTCGGAAGCCTGCGGAGTGATGGATTCCTGAGGGGCTTGTGGCACGTAATGCTGGGTAAATGATTGGATTGGTTTATGAACTAAGAATTTGTGGTAGGTTGTTCCAGAGGTGCAGTTCGGTGACGCGAATAACTTAGCTAGCCCACTTATGTTCTGCAAGTGAGGATTGTCATATGCAAACGCGTTCTCATACAGAGGCGAAGCAACTAACCGAGTCAATGAAATGTGGCCGTGTTGGCCATCCCACCAAATCAATAATCTAGGTTGTTTGTAGCTCGAGAGGACCTGGTGTTCTGCTGCTCAACCACACACTGACTAATAACTGTTAAATCTACACGTAGGCCTAGTATACAGTAGGCCTCATAACTAAGTAGTGTATATCCAACGGTAAGATGAGGGAGAGGTGTAGGACATGAATAAGTCAGTCGCTCAGTTAGTTAGTTACTTATTGATTTAGTTATCTAGACACTGAGTATATCGCCTTTTACGTACCTTATAAAAAAAAGGCCCTGCCTATTATATGCTACCATAAATGGCATTCAAATCACTGAGAACAAAATGCTGTCAATGAGCAAACATTGTTGATAGGGCCCAAACATTGCTCAGATAGAAAAATCACTTCACGCAGAGCCCAACCAACAGAACCTTTTTAGTTAAGTACAATACATTACTGTAACTGTCACCTGCCAGGTACAGCTGAAGTAGGCCTAGTGTTCGTTGAACCCAGTAAGTTGTTGGGAGGCCTTTTGTGGAATACCACGCCATTTTGGACCCATTTTGCTCTATGGACAATGGCAAAGTAACTGCAATTGCTCTTCTTGACCTATCTGCCGCCTTCGACACTGTTGACCATGCCATCATGCTTTAGCGCCATGAGCACTAGTTTGGTGTATCAGGTCTGATAAACTGGTTCCAATCACGTCTTGCACTCCCTACTAAATCTGTCTGGTGCGATTCAGAGTTTTGGATGTTGCCATGGGTGAGTGGTGCAAGATCCATTACAGTTTCCCACTATCGGGTCTTGGGAGCGTTTTCCGGTTAAGTCCGAGAGAGGGATAACCCCGCCAACGATATTTGAACACTTGAAAAAATCTTTTGGGACCTATCAGTAAATTTGAGTTTTAACAGGTAGCCCTAACTTGGGCTTCAGGGCTCGCAATTAGACAGCTGGTGGATCCAAAACTGTTGTAACCCTTAAGGAAACCAGAATAAGCAATAAGTGGACTCAGCTGAAAAGTGTAAACGAGTAAAGTGAACAAGAGTTGACTGATTCAACAATTTATATATTTAGAAAGCATTATTAGACCGAAAAGTCAATGCAGGGTTTTGAATAACACAGTCTGCTTCAGCAAGATTTTGGAATTAGTTGCCTATGGCTAATCGTAGATTTAATCAGCATTTCATTATTAATTGGTGTCGAATAATAACAACGTTTGTGTAGAACAAGACCTATGTTGTAAAAATATAAAAAACCTTGTCAATACTAACAACTAACTAGTAATAAACACGATTTTAAATTAAACGAATAATAGGAATTAAAACATACAGTACTTAAAGAAAATACAAACAGGGTTATATTGAGTGCAAATAAGTCTAGTAGGAAGAAATGCCTAATGCTTCAAGTGCTGGGCGGATTAAAAAAACAACTCCTTATACTCACAATAATTCATAGGCTTCACTGATCCACAAATTGGCGGATACTGGCGTCCGTTGCCAAAATGGCGATGCTCGGCCCAGAATTTAATTAAGCAAATTATTAGCTATTTTTGCTCCATGACGCAGTGTAAATGCACAGTGGTGATTCAAAGCTATTATGTACAATTACTGGAAAGTGAAAATTTGTAACGCAAGTCTAAGATTTCAGATATGAAATCGTTTTTGCTATAGACATCTTGATTCAGCGTGGTTGTCAGTTACTGTACACAGCAATGCCAAAGCAAATTACAATAGTAACACGGTCGCCGTAGGGACTTCAAGGCTCTTGATTGCCGCAGCAGTTTTGTCACCAAAGCGTTGGCGTTTAGTTGTCGTTACGACTTCAAAGCAACTTAGTCGTAATAGCATGTTTCAGCATTGCGACTCGTTGGTCGACGTGACTCCTTCCTTGTGTTGCAACTTTAGCTGCCTGGCAGCCACTGGACCTCCGTCAGTCGTCAATGTAGGCAAGGTGTGAATCACCACGAGGAGCGTTATTGTTAATGATGTTGCCGATAATTTCCATTTCGTTCTCGGGCGCCTCGTCCACTCCTTGTGTTCCTGCTTTTCCAGTCCGGACGTCATCTGGCTCTAACACCTCCAGTACCTGACTTGTGTCTTCGACTGACGTACTATGAAACTCTCTTACCTTCCTGCCAGTCCTTCGTCTCTCGCGCTGGTCCACATCCGAAATGACGTCCAACATAGACGCTGAGATACCTCGACCAGCTTCTGACCACTTTTGGGTCAGTTTATCTCTTCGATGTTCTACCTCGACATCGAAGAACCTTTGAGGCGGCATTCCTCGCCTTGGCAGGCGACATCTCTGCTGCGCTCTGGGACCACTTCCGGCTTCTCTCGCCGACAAGAAGGAAGTGGCAGAGGACTTGAATTCTGGTCTTTGCGGCTGATGTTCAGACATCTTGCCACTTTGCAGCTTCGGCGGTTTCGACGGACTCAGTGCCCTTTCCAGTGTGTGCAGAGGGACGGCGAGCGCTGCTGAGAACAGAGTATGACGCAGGGCGTTAATTCCAAACGACTCCGTTTGAAGGTAACTTGGCAGGAAGAGGCTCGGTGAGTAGTGATAAACGCGGTACCCATGCAGATTTGAATCCGGACCCTTGCAGCCGCCGGTGCGAGCAGTGGGGTCTTTGTTTATCGAAAGGACCTGTCCTTCGCCAGAGTCCTTGGTTCGGTAGAAAACGGAGGCCGTAGAGGAATCCAGGTCAACCGGAAGTCCTAGGAGACTAGAAGGCGACAAATAACCCGCATGGATGCCATTCAAGGCGTCCATCTCAGGTTCACCACAGCTCCTTACAGCTGGTGACATCTCCAAGGGGCTTCCTACTCCTTCTTCTCTATCTTCCGCTTCTGTTCCCTTGATAACCGTAACGGTATTTTGCCACGTACGAGACGATCCATTATCCCTGGGTTTGACTGTAAAAGGATATAGTAACATATCATGGAAGGCTGCGTCCTTAAAACATCAATCGCTAAACAAGAACAAGATTCTCAACAACGATTCCTTAAGTTTTTGGATAACAGTTTGTATACACATAATCTTCATTTGTGTAATGCATGACTTTACAACACTTTGGTGTTGCGCCCATGCAATCGAGTGCCGAGACCTTTAAGATTTTCACTGGATGTTTCTACTGGGCTAGGTCTTTGAGTGCGGCCTGTAGTTCACATTGAACCGCTTCCAAGTTGGATGTGATAACGGCGCTATAGAAGTATTCAGATTTGGCCCTAATTAAAACACTTTTCTTTATGATCATGCTACATAGAGCCTAAATCGGTGAGCAAGATAAAGAACAGCAAGAAGAGTCAATAGAAGATTCCAGCAAACGGAATGTAGTTATTTACATGCTGGAATAGAGCCCTATCTGGGAAATCATTCGATAAACACGGTAACTTGCATATGCTGGATTTCAACTATACGGAGAATAATATACGTGTAACTTGTGCAGTCTGAGAAATTGTGGTGTTACGTGCACAAAACAGTCTCTTGGGTGCGCTGGAAAGCGTAAAGCATAATCAAAGTGTTACAACAGCCCAGTTCGTAGGGGATCAAACGATGCTCCAAATGCCGACGTCTGCGAGCATGTTCACACATACACCCACACATACACACACACGCACACACACACACGGGTCATCCTGCATGCTATACCCTGACGACGTCCAACAGACCACTCCAGCTGCTATACAATCCGGTAGGTATGCCCTCGTCAGCAGAATAGCTATTCGATTACATATATTACTGAAGACAATTGCTACCATTTACAGGAAGGTAATCATTTGATTAGACTATACGCTGTACATATTTATTTGCAGATTTTATTTCATATATGGACATTTTATCTTCACGGCCTTTACCGCCTGGGCTGTCACGGGCTCTCTCTCTCTCTCTCTCTCTCTCTCTCTCTCTCTCTCTCTCTCTCTCTCTCTCTCTCTCTCTCTCTCTCTCTCTCTCTCTCTCTCTCTCTCTCTCTCTCTCTCTCTCTCTCTCTCTCTCTCAACACGGCCATTCGACAGAACATCGACGGCGCTGAGTGTGTAAAGGACTCGCTCAAGGTCCTTACACAGTAAACGGCTCAGGCGAGGCTCGAACCCGTAATCTCCGCGTTAAAAGCCGAGCGCTAACCCATCGGCTACCATGTCCCACTTCATGCACATATACTGCACAAGCCAACTGTAGGTAAATTTAATGATTACCATCCTAACCAGGGTGGCATTTTTATTAGCCTACCAGTGTTGCATACATGTATGGGGCAGGTCTTTGGATTGGACGACGGTGAAGTGTTGGAATAGCCCCCTATATGGCAAATCGTTCGCTAAACACTGTGCTGGATCACAACTTCTGTATATGAAGAGCGATTGTCTTACCGGTTACATGGAGCGTCTTAGGCACCTCGGCCGCTGGCTTGTCTGGTCGTCGAACTAGAGAGTCAGTTCTACTGGACATTGGTGAACGAAAACTGAATCTTTGCTTTTTCGGAGACATCTGTGCGACAAAAAAATAATGCAGGAATGACTTAACATAACACCAATAACGTTCACGTTTTAATATCTTTTCAGTAACCAATGCCCTAGGAATCCAAATCTTGCAAGTGCAGGATGAAAAACACTAAATCAGTCGAACGCCTGAAGAATTTCCAAGCAAAGAAAATTATGTTATACACTTAAATAAAGGGTTAAATATGGTGTTCATTTTACATACCTACCCATTTAGGCTAATAAGTGACGTCTGTCAAGACAGCAACAATAATTTCGCCTCTGACTGTCTCTGGTAGAGACCTACTAACTTAACATTTTCGCGGAAAAGTACGTAAGTCTTATATGATCAGTGGCGTCGATCATATGGGTGGTGCCCCTGGGGGCCCGGGCCCGGCAATATTTTGAGCCTGGGGCCCGGCCATTTGTTGGGCCCCGGCAATATTTTAGCTGTAAAATCGATACAAGGCAGCTCTGGACTGACAATTTTAGTTGTCAGTCCACTTTAAGACGTTAGTAAACAATGTCAGTCCATAATTTCCAATTGTACCTCTCAATGTATTGCTGTATGCCTACCTTTGCTTAGGTAGACAAACGGACAGACAGAAAGACAGATATATGAATATGTACTACATCAGTACATACGTACTTATAATTATACGCAGGTCGACCAAGTGAACTGAGTCAGAGGCAGTCAGACATACAGACTTTAAGCCACACAGGTCGCCAGAGGGCACAGATTTATAGCAAGATTTGACAGAACCCTGAAAAATTAATGGAATGCAGTCAGACAACTCGCCCTCACATCACTGCCATTGCCATCTGGATGCCATCTTTGACCAGTCAGGAAGTAGGGCTGTAAACCGAGCCGCTAATTTAGTTTCTTCAGCTACAAAACCATATACATGTACCGTATGTACACGTGGTTTTGTAAATATGGGGTGGCTACATATATACCCATATTCGTATAGTCGCCATCTATAATTATAATCTTTGACCAGTTTCTGCATCGCTAGCCGAAGAAAGCTCCCTCTGCTAAATATATGAGTATAGTAGGATTTCGTTAATTTTGAACAAGTAAAATTTTAGAAACATTGTGTTCGAATTTTCTTATACGAAAATGGATAAATTTGTTATAAAACGGAAACGACCTGATGACAGTATTGATGGTGAAATTGCATTTGTGAAGGTAGGCTCATCAGCTTTCAGGACTCAATCAGTGTAGATGCACTGAGATGAAATTGAAAGCCAGTTACTTAGTTTTCCAAGGTTCAACTCCAGGTATATAGAAACTTTTCATACATTGAGTCAACTATCCATCTTATCTGTATAAGTTTAGTGCCTTTGCGTCGGCTAAAGAACTGGATGCGAAGTACTATGACGCAGGAACGGCTAAACGCTGTCTGTGCGCCATGTTAACAAAGACATTCTTGACAGATTGGACGTAATGACACTGGCACAGTTTGCTAAAAGAAGCACAGAACATTTTCGGCAGTTTCAATGTTGAATAAATAATAACAATAAAAATAATAATAATAATAATCTAAGAACTTCTATAGCGCCACTGTAATAATGCTCAAGGCATCAGTCGATAGTCCTGCTAAGTAAAATCATTGTCCAAGCCAAATTCCATGGTGAGTCCGGGTCGACAAGCCAAGGTGAAGTCAAGAAGGCACAGAGACAGCCTACCGAGGAAATGAGTTCAGGAAGAGGTGAGTTTTTAGTTGAGACCTGAAGGCCGAAACAGAGTTTGCCGAGTTAATTATGTGCTTAGATTGCGCTGCTTTAGCATTACTGACATAACGTTCATAACTGTTGTGTGCGTTGACATTCCACTGTAAATAATGTTAGTGACATTTCTCATTTTTGTCTATTGAGATGTTGGGCTTTATGTCTGCCTGCATTAGGCCTACTTCACGAATCCTCCCCCATGCCAGGGGGTAGGATTTATGTCCCTGGAAACCAATAGGGGCTTCACTCCCAGACTCATTATAGGCCCGGGCCCCCTTAATGTTTATGATTAAAGGTAAGTAAAAATGCATGTCATCTTAAACGGCACAAGCATTAGCTGTCACGCGTGGTAGCCTCCACAAACGTGCTACTCGCGTTACAGAAAGCATCTCCGATGTAACAGGTTTGTTAGATATTAAAGGTGAAATACAGTTGGGCTCCAAAGTACGTATGTATGCATGTATCAAAGCATTTATATAGCGCCTTTTAAGAACCTAACAATAGCGCTGCTTACACGATTATCTGACTAAGGATGAATGCTGAGCTGAATCAAATGAAACAGTAGGCCTGCGTATTTGATGGAAGATTGTTCCAAAAAGGAGGGTCTTACATTCATAAGAACACCCGATGAGCTTGTATTGATCTGTGGAAGAAAAGTACTGGACTAGTTTTCTATAGCCTGATACTTTAACGACTTCAAAACAAATTATACACTTTTTACACCACACTCATAGAATTCGAACCGTGGTTCGCCGCCGCAGCGGTGAAAGCCGACAATTTTCCACACGGCCAAGAAACCATCTTACTCATATAGACTATGCGTCACCGTGTAGACCTAATCCTGTCAACAGATGATCGTGTGAGGCCATATGCGTGTTAATTGCTGCCCGATGGTAACGTAACGCCATTTGATAATTTAATTTGGTTCTGCTTTGAGCCAAGTCGGTTAGAAGAACAAATGCAATCAGAACTATTACGTTATTCATGAATCATCAGACGTAGTTTAATTGGTCACGTTTTTTCGGCACGCGAGTAATTTAGGCCGAGGCAGCAGTGATCTCCTCCGATGATTCCGACAGCACTCATGCAAAACCCCGAGGAATATCACCAGCAGGACTAGAATACGTACGTTTAGCGCTTTTTGATGTTGTTAAAAGGCACTATATTAATAGCCAGACACATGCATACGTACATGAAAACCTACATACTTCAGCGCCGGTGAATAAGCTGGTCTCCTTGAAGCTTTTGCGCTGAGAAATTTCTGAGATTTACATTTACACATTTACATCTGCAAAGAGTCAAGCTGGCTTTCTTCACATATTGTATGACCCGATGCTGAACCTGACCTTATTATGAAAGGAATAGGTGTCAACGGCGGAGAGGACAAAAGGAGATGAGAAAGCATTGTCTGAAATCACCGACACAAATATTTATAAAGCAGCCATGATTGATGAAGCTCTTTGTTTGTTTTAGCTTGAGCCACCGCTGCATTTCGTTTGCAGTGTGTATTTCCATCAGTTAACTCGATAAACAAGGCGAGGGTTTGAATTATTGAACAGCTTTGACTCTTGTTGCATCCCGAGCCAGGCTTCCAGGCTTCCAGGCTTTCTCGGTTGCTGGGCTGAGACTCTGGAATTCGTTACCCATTTCTCTCCGTCCTGCAAGTTCTCAGATATCGTTCAGGTCGGGCTAAATTTGGGTTTTGTGGACTGCTTATCCTGTGTAGTCTGTCTTCCGGTCCTTGGGGGCCTCATGGATCTCGACTGGTTTTGTCGAAAGGATTGTGATTTTGGAAGGTGGTTTTGCTTAGAAGAGACCATCGATTGATTCCGCGTGCATTACGATTACGGCGCTATAAAAGTTTCCAGATTAGGTTAAATTAGGTTATCTCACCCAGCGAACCCTTTCCTTTTATCTAATTTCCTCTAATTATTTCTAAAGCGCCGTTATCATAATGCACAATAGATAAGTCGATGGTCGCTTCAAGTGAAACCGCAGTCAAAAATCATAATCCGTTGGAGAAGCCCGTTCGAAATTCAACAGGTCAGAGAAACCCGAGGTCAGGTTACTAAGCAAGTCGAAACAGACAAGTCTTAAGTTTTTACCTGACTGACATTAAAGAAATTACAGAACGTGCAGAAATGGGAAGTGAATACCAAAGCTTCGTACTAACCACGGAGAACACATTATTGTTCTACTGCGAGACACAACAAGAGTCAAAAGTGTCCACTGATTGAATGCAGCAATCAACAGATGAGAAGTGGTATCACAAGTGAACAAAGAGGAGAGAAAAATTCGCTGATGCAAATGTAACACCTTGTATATATCCAGACACTTAATGCAGCCCTTTTTTAGTAACTTGTAAGCTACAAGCCAGATTCTAAACTATAGTCTTTGCTTTAGTCAGCCAGTGTAGTGATTGCAGTATAGATGTAATATGTTGATACTTAGTACTCTTTGTTATGACTCTAGCCATGGAATTATGAAACATTTGTAGTTTATGCAAATCTCTCTTAGTAATACCAATGACAAGTGAACTACAGCAGTCAAGTCGTCTAGAAACCAGGACAATTTCAGAAATGCCGGTCGCGTAACAGGTAGGGAGTTCATGCGCTGTGTTGTATGTTAAACATTAATAGGGCATCGAGTCATATGCACTAAGGTTCAGCTGCTGGTCATGTGTATACCGGTATGCATTCGGACGTTTAGTCAATTAACAATCAGATAAACTATCAATTGTTCCCACAACCCATGGACCCTCTGGAGTCAGACAGGGACCATGTTGGTATGCACCTCGACGATCTCAGACCTTGGATGCTGCTGAAATCTTCAAAATGCTGCCGTCCTTACCGGGAAAATCATTCCCAGTGGATGCATTCCCATCATCCCTGTTAAAACCGTGTGCGGACGTGTTTACTCCAATCATCGTTCATCTCTGCAACTTGTCTTTCAGCCGCGGTTTCCAGCCTGCAACACATCTGCCTTTGGCACACCTCTGTTGCAGAAGGACGGTCTAGATCGAAAAAATCTCTCTAACTACAGACCAATGTCAAACTTAAATACTCTGTCAACCATACCCATTGCTTCGAACTCAGGGGATCCATGGGTCAACAAAGTAAGCATTGTGTATTCTCTTAGGTAATGCGTTATATATATGACTCTAGAAACTTACCAACGACGCTTCTGAGTTGAGAGCAGGATTGGATCTCGTGACGAGTCGCCTTAAGGGGATCTTGGCCACTCCGAGACCAGGAGTCCCCGACAAGCAACCTGTCTTTTGGGTGTCCTTCGCGGCATCCCTGAAGGCAGTTAGGCTGTCCACGCGGCTATTTTCGGACACGGCCTGGGCAAGGACGAGGTCGACGCACGACACGCTTCTGACGAACGTTTCCTTGATATTCTTTAGGGAAACGATGCTCCCAGTCCTTCTGGCTCGCTCCAGAGCTTCCCTGCGCTTTGTCGCCTTCTCACGCCGCATCTGATCCATGTAAAACTCTGCGAAGTTGTTGACAATGATCGGAATGGGAAGGGCGATGACTAGCACCCCGCAGATGCAGCAGACGGCACCGACCAGTTTACCCCACAAAGTCACCGGGTAAACATCGCCGTAGCCGACCGTCGTCATGGTAATTGCCGCCCACCAGAAGGCGCCGGGGATGCTGGCGAACATGACCGGGTTCTCGTCCTTCTCGGCGAAGTAGGCGAGGCTTGAGAAGACGAGGATTCCGATTGCAATGAATGTCATCAGCAGTCCAAGCTCTTTGTAGCTTCGCTGGAGCGTGTAGCCGAGAGACTGGAGTCCGGTCGAGTGACGGGCCAGTTTCAGTATCCGAAGTATCCGCATTATCCGGAAGATCTGGATGACTCGTCGTACGTTCTGAATCTGTTCGGAACTGCGGTTAGATTCGACGAGGAAGAGCGAGACGTAGTAGGGCAATATTGCTAGCAGATCGATGAAGTTGAGTGCTCCACGGAAGAACTTCCACTTGCTCGGGGAAGCCCAGAATCGAAAGACGTACTCAAGCGTGAACCAACCGACGCAGGCGGATTCCACGGCCGACAAATGCTCATTGTCGGTCGCAGCTCCGTTACGGTCACGGTTCTGAAGGGAAGGAAGAGTATTCAGGGTTTGCGATATAGTCGATAGAACAATAAACAGAACGGAGACGATCGCTATTACCTGTACATCGAAACACAATGCAGATTTTGTATGTATGTATAGGCTTACGTTTAGTACAATAACAGATAAATAAGCGATATAACTCAGCTGAAGGATCTAATCCATTCTGATTAAATCTGAGCTATGTGATCTAATGTAATCCAATGCAATCTTATGTGATCTAAACCGATCTATTATAATCTCGTCGAATCTGGTCTATGCTGGTTGATATTACAGTCAGGGAAGTCGTAGTTTTGTGTGGGATATCTTAAATCAGGGATGTCCTACCTTTTGGAGTGAAGGACCACATTGTCATTTTTCTTAGACTTCAGGGGCCGAAGACAAAATTTCATCAATAATCAAAACAACGCACCGCATACTAAAGGACAATAATTTTATTTGTTTAAGTAGGCCTGACCACTTATTCACATATTTGCTGATTTTTATTGTACTAACGGGCTACCTGACATTGCTTTTGCTTACACAAGTACTCAGTATATTAGCAGGTAAGCACTTCACAATTCTAGATACAAAAAATTAATATTTTGAAGGGCTTGGAATGCCGGATGAACCCATTCGGTGGGCGGGATCATGACTCGCGGGCTGTATGTTGGACAACCCGATCTTAAGTTAATCATAGTCTGCCAGAGTCGATCCTTAACTCCATTGTAGGAGTGGGATAGGGTGGGGTCGGGTGGGGTAGGGCAGGGTAGGGTAGGGTAGGGTAGGTAGGGTAGGGTAGGGTATGGTAGGGTAGGGTAGGGTAGGGTGGGAGAGGGTGGGGTAGGGTGGGGTAAGGTAGGGTAGGGTTGGGCAGGGCAGGGCAGGGCAGGGGAGGGTAGGGTAATGTAGGGTAGGGTAGGGTAGGGTAGGGTAGGGTAGGGTAGGGTAGGGTAGGGTAGGGTAGGGTAGGGTAGGGTAGGGTAGGGTAGGGTAGGGTAGGGTAGGGTAGGGTAGGGTAGGGTAGGGTAGGGTAGGGTAGGGTAGGGTAGGGTAGGGTAGGGTAGGGTAGGGTAGGGTAGGGTAGGGTAGGGTAGGGTAGAGTAGGGTAGGGTAGGGTAGGGTAGGGTAGGATGAAAATTGTTCGTCTTGCCACGTATTGTCTTGTCATGTTCTGCATTGTCATATTATTGCCTGTTAGCCGGGGAACAACATAGCAGATAAGATAGAGTCAGGCAGACAGACAGGCACAGACAGACAGACAAGAGAGCATAGCAGAAGAGAACTATGCAGCAGTTCAGGAAACACAATTCCACATACTACGGTACTTATTTAGACGACCGACATCTACAGAAAAGTGTGCGGCGTATCGACCGTCTGTTCTTTTATCTATCTGCTAATCTTACATCTAGCATCAATCAAATTATTTGGGATCCGCTTCTTTCCGAAGACGAATCCCCCTTTCTCTCCTTCTCTCTTTCTCCCTTTCTCTCCTTCGCCTTATCTCTCTTTCTCCTTATATATATATATATATATATATATATATATATATATATATATATATATATATATATATATATATATATATATATATATATATATATATATATATATATATATATATATATATATATATATATATATATATATATATATATATATATATATATATCCTTCTCTTTTCCGTCTGTTGTTTCGCCTCAAATATTTTTAGGATCAGCGGCGAATTCACCAAACTTCAGTTGAAGCACAAGCAGCCTCAAGTGTATATGGAGATGGGGAATACCCTGGTTCTAATGCCTTCCTCGCCTTCCTCCTTCTTTCTTAGAACCCTAGACCCCCTCAAAGCCATTAATTCGGTTGCATTAAAGCCGCTTCCATATTTGCTATGGCTGTTGGAAATGATAAGCAGCCAAACAAGACGGTGAACGACTCTCAGGGACAAAGACATTGGCCCAAGCAGGCAGGAAGAACGAATGAAAGGACATGCAAAACACGAAGGAAGTATGGATCCGAGCAGAGATGGAAGGACAGATGAAAGGACGGATTGACGGACGGAACAACGACAATATAAGCAGAGAGACATGCAGACAGACATACAGACAGACGTACAGAGACAGAGTAATGCATATACACAAGACCGAGACATAAGCACATGCAGACAGAGGGACTAATTGATGGAGAGATGAAGGCGGAAAGAACACGAGGGCATCCTGATCAATATTTCGCCCAAGTTCAGTAACCGACTTCTATTGCTGCTGCTGCTGATGCGGCTGCTACGGTGACCAACGGAATCGTCGTCATCGTTCATGAGACAAAAGAAAGGCGCTTTATATATGTATATATATACACGTGCATGTTTATAAACTGATCTAGTGACTTCTATAGTGCCGTTATCATGATGCCCAAAGCATCAGTCGATGATCGCTTAAAGTGAAATCGGAATCAAAATAATAATCCATTGAAGCCAGGTAAAATTCCTATAGGTCAAGGGAATCAGAAGTTAAGCTACCATGGGTAAGCGTTTTAAAACAGATGGGTCTTAAGTTTAGACCCGAATGCATTTACAGAACTGATAAAACAAATCGAACTTGGCAGCGACAACATCATAGTCTGGTACGAGGCAAACAAGAGCCATAGTGTCCATTGATTGAGTGCAATAATTGTTGGTATGACAGTTGAGCATGGAACAGAGATAAGTCGGCTGATTTAAATATAGTACTGGTTTACATTTTACTCGTGGTTAGATTTTGGCACATGACAGATGATGCTTTGTGCTTTGCATGCCGCCATTTTCCAGTTTTAGTTACAGAAATTCAAACAGCTTCTACAGTAGTAGGTTTAGTAACCGAAAAAACCCAGAGTACCGGTCGTGGGTTTCAACTCAAAATGCGACAACCCTGCAAATTCTACAAGTATGTGGATCGAGTTAAAGCACTGAAAAGTAGAAATGTATGTAGTGCAGTTCACTTGCAAAGTCAAGTTGCTGCTATACAAATAAGCCAGAATATACAATATGTTAAGACTGTTGTTACGACTTCACTACTTACTGCTACACAAAATATGGACCATAAACGGACAGTATAGGAAACAACTGCTGGACTTGGCGAAAATCCTGGGAATGTAGGAAAAATTTTTACAGCTAGTTATAAGACATGACCATACACGTTTTATGGTTGGGTCACTGCCTGATCAATAGGCCTACGCTAGCAAAGACATCTGAAATGAAATCTTGCTGACATTGGCAGTAATGCTTAGGCGAAGAGGTTAAGGAATCTGTTTAATTTTCTATCCTTATTGATGAAATTAATCATATTAGTCACGAGTAGCAGCTGTCTTTTGTTATACGATTTTTGCGAACAAGAAACTTAATGAATGCCATCTAGATTTCAAGCTTGCAAATGGATTAGATGTTTTGTAGATGAGTCATGACAATCGTAAACTTGCACTTCACTACGTATATATGTCGTTTATAGTTTATATGTTTTAAGTAGAGTGATTATGTTTCAGTTGTTGTGTTTTCTACTTCAGGTAGTTGATGTGAAGAAATCATGTGACTTAATTTCGGATCTCTTGTCAGTGGGGCTCGGTATGAAAACATGTTACAGCATTCTCAGTTTTCGGCAAACCTAGGCATCCAACAGGCCTCCTTTCAGATACATACATACATACATATACATACATACATACGTGCATTCATACTGCCATTCTGAGCACAAAGATTCCTCTTTTGCGAAGATTGTTGTTGTTGTCGTCGTCATTAAGTAGGTATGCATGTTGTATGTGCGCAAGTGCAAATGTATCTGATGATTCTCTAAGAGGCGTGGAAACATGAATATCTGACAGAACTAAGAAGGTGTTGCATTGATCCGACCTTCACAAATGCGTCATCATCGTAATTATTGTGACCGGATAATTATATCAGTTCTCGAAAGCGGTACAGTATTAAAGGCTTGCGCATAAATGCTTATATTATGTACGAAGGCCATGGAAACATGTCAGATGTCGTTCATCTGACGATGCCTACAATAGACTGGGTGAGGACAAGTGGACAAAAGCGTGTCCTCACCCACTCACAAAAGGACAGAGCGTGTCCTCACCCACTCACAAAAGGACAGAGCGTGTCCTCACCCACTCACAAAAGGATAGAGCGTGTCCTCACCCACTCACAAAAGGACAGAGCGTGTCCTCACCCACTCACAAAAGGACAGAGCGTGTCCTCACCCACTCACAAAAGGACAGAGCGTGTCCTCATCCACTCACAAAAGGACAGAGCATGTCCTCACGCACTCACAAAAGGACAGATCGTGTCCTTACCCACTCGAAAGGACAGAGCATGTCCTCACCCACTCACAAAAGGACAGAGCTTGTCCTCATCCATTCACAATGGACAGATCGTGTGTTCACCCATCCGCCTGCGAAGGAGGGGTGAGGATAAGTGTATAGAGCGTGGACTGGACTTGGAGATGCTACAAACGGAGGAGGGGACAAGTATTGGTCTACAGTCTAAACAAATATTATAATCTCACAGCACGAAGGAGAAAGAGGAGAGTGGGAGAGGAAATGGAGTAGAAGGATAAATAGGAGTAAGTGGCATGGCATAGGAAGACGAAGAAACGCAAATGAGCAGTTAGACACTGAGGCCTATATCTTCGTGAGGAAGCGTAATGAATAGTTCGAGAAGCCGTTGACAAGACAGTTAAGCTTCTATTAATTATGCAAATATCATACAGTTAAACATATTGAGAAGAGAGTTAAGCTTCTATTAATTATGCAAATATCATACATATAAACATTTATGCGCAAGCCTTTAATACTGTAGCGCTTTTAAGAATTGATATGATTATCCGGTCACAATAATTACGATGATGACGCATTTGTGAAAGTCGGATCAATGCAACACCTTCTTAGTTCTGTCAGATAATCATGTTTCCACGCCTCTTAGAGAATCATCAGATACATTCGCACTTGCGCACATACAACATGCATACCTACGTAATGGCGACGACGACAACAACAACAACAATTACAACAAAAATCTTCGCAAAGAGGAACGTTTGTGCTCAGAATGGCAGTAGTGAATTTACGTATTTATATATGTACATGTATAGTATGTATGTGCATGTATGCAGGGCCGGTTTAACCACTAGGCGAACTGTGCGGCCGCCTAGGGCGGCACATTTCTGGGGACGGCAGAAAAGCTACATAAAGAAATATTTTTTTAAACATTGCCGCCGTTTTGCCACCATTTATTGATAAACGAATTATACAAAAATTTAAAAATTAAGTGCCATATTTTTTGTTTTATTTAGAAGTAATAATGATTCGCAGATGATTATAATGAACGAGTATACAGATATATACTAAATTAAAGATGCAGCATTCGGCTGCATTCATGTGTGAAGGTTATATTAACTTAGTTTATTTAATATTAATTAGTTATCGCACTTAACGCCGGTAAGTGCAACTGGTTCGCCTAGGGCGCCAACTACCCTGGCGCCGGCCCTGCATGTATATATATATGAACTTATGTTCGTACGTGTGTATGTAAGTACATATATGTGTAGTTATGCATCTCAGTATTCATGTAGGATTTCTCAAAAGCGCTGTAGTATCAAAGGCTTGCGCATATATATGTTAATATGTATGGTACGTGCATAATATAAGCTTAACTCTCTTCTCAAAGGCTGAGAAATTGACCTCCGTACGCATTTGGTGTCAACGATCGCACACAGTAATCGATGCTTTTTAACCACCTGTCAATACACGAAGACATTTGTTTCAAGGTCGACCACAAATTCGAGGAGCGAACCAGCAACATTTGCCACTAATGAAGCCACCGCCTGGTCTTCGCACTGATTCGACGCTCTGCTCGGGCTGCCCTTTTTGGTCCGCTGTGTGCCTCTATGTGCACTGGACACGAACATTACAGCCTGCCCTTTGTAATGCGTGCAAAAGCTGCAATGGTTTTGACCCTGTGGCTCTTCCATGATAGCCGGCAATAAAATCGAACCAATGCAAGTTTCCTAAGGCCAGATCTCATATAATATTGCATACAGAGCATTTTTTATGTATTGTTGAAAAGGTTGAAAATATGTGGGCTAACAACATTGGAACGAAGGAGGAACAGAGGAGACCTAATTGAAGCTCATAAGATCACATACGTAACTGGAAAGGAGGAAGTGGGAGAGTTTGGTTGAATTAGGACGGAGCAAGGCAACTCGAGGACATAGGGTAAATTATTTAAAAGACCGAAAGGAACACTAAGGCACACAGAGACTTTTTAATGCAAGAGTTGTAGACTTGGGGAATGGTTTAAATGATAGTGCTGTTGCAGTGGACACTATCACAGCCTGTTATCACACCAGAAGAAGCTAGGAAAGATTCGCTATTTCCGGTTATTTTGCAGGATAATCTGTCACAGATAATGTGACATATTGTATCCTTTCTTAACCATTTAAAACCCTACTAATGTTATGTTATGTTAATCTACAATGCTTAATGCGCTATATGTATATTGCTAAGCATTTTAAACTGATGTTTATGGCGTAAGATCTGGATGGACATCCTTGTTTTCGTCTGCAGTCTAAATATTTCTTTTTCCACTTACTTCTTTTCAGGATTGATTAATTATATCTTTCTCTTTTGTTGTTGCCAGCATTAGATGCCATAAATTGACCCTTGTATCGTGTGGATCGCCCCCCCATCATGGGTTTCCGGGTGTGGGTCACTCAGCCATCTAACCACACAGCTATCGGCCATGCAACATGTGCCCAAAGGATTCCTACGGCCACTAGAGTCATGAATAATGATTCGGTTGCGACACGGCAATCGATCTACAAGCATTATGCAGACAGATCGATAAATCGGCGCAAATGTCACGACCTACTATAAGAACTTTTCTAATTATAAATGATCAGGGCTGATATGAACCGAATTGTCTGTATACTTGTTCTCTCGCTCTCTCGCTCGTTCACTTGTTCGTTAGCTCCCTTACTTAGTCTTTCATTAGCTCACTCACCAACTCACGCAATCAACACGATCAGTCACTCAATCACTTGCTCACGGACTTAAAATCGACACCTCCGACCGGATTTTTTATATCAAGACTAGACTTTCGACAGATGTCAATAGATAAACTTGTCAGAGTATGGATTGTCGAACCATTAACCAGTCGCATGGCTAGTCCGTTGGCTGTTGTTAAAAAAACAAAGATGGTAGCTTGCGAATTGCTTGTGATTATCGTTACATTAACGGTTTTACTGCTGAGAGTCAGTATATGATGCCCTGTGTAGCGTGTGGTGTCTGTAGCGTTAAACGAGATCGGAAAGTCAATATTATTACCTGCAGTTGACTGTTAAGTGTTTATTGGACATGTCTCATAATAGAGTCGGATCAATGAAAAACGGCATTTGTTGCGCACCGTGGCTCATCTGAGTGGATATGTGTACCATCTGGCATGATTACTTTAGGCCGTACTTCTTATAGGCCTACATGATTTAACTTTGAACCTAACGAAATATGAATTTGTTGGATCTGGATATCTGAAAATGGACCCAGATAAGACAAAGTGCATAGTAGAAATGGAGACTCAAACTAAACGGCATATAAAGCAAGTATACAGATAATTCGGTTATTACCAGCCCTGATTTGCAAAGATTGCTAAACATTTTCAGATTAAACTTGTAAAAGTGCCAAATGATTTTTTGTTTGGATAGATGTAGGCCTACACCAAAACACTTCTGAAATGCGAAAACGCCGTATGTGTTCAAGTTCCGTTTTGGCTATAATTCGTGCTGGTAACAATATAAACCTGTAATGTGATAGCAGCGACATTGCTGTAGGTGCTGTTTTAACACAATTTGAAAGTAAATGTCCGAAAAGACCTATTTCCTTTATTAGTGGAAAACTGACTGAAACCCAAATAAAATGGGAAACTATTGAGAAAGAAACTTATTCTATTGTATGAAAGTTATCTAAGCTGTTAGTTTCACAAATTGTTGTATATATTGATCGTAATGCATTAATAAATTTGACTGTTACTATGTTTAAAACAGGAAGCTTGTTCGATGGTGCTTGGCGTTGCAAGCCATTCGATCTTGACCTAGAACCGGACCCTTTTGCCTAGCGATTTTGTTTTGACTGAGCGCCTGCGGCGCGGCTTTCGTTGGACGCTGTAGAAATCTCGGAATTACGATTACGATCTAGGGGTAAGATATTGTAACGGCAAATTGAATGTGGTGGCAGTTTGCCTCTCGCGCTTGTAATAGGTTCTTAAGTAGTTAAGATTAGTTTGATTCTAAAGATGGTGTTCCAGTTTGTTGCAAAACATTGTACTATGTTCCGTTTGCAAATCAACTGAGATTGATTTGTAAACTTCAAAAAGGCATGAAGGTAATGCGAACGTAATTTTCCACCGTTGATAAATCGACCAATTATTTCTTTTTACTCAGTCTTAAATGTTTCAGCTGTTCATACTCTAACTCCATAGGTTTACCTTCTGTTTCAAACTCAATCGGTAATTCACATATGTCTCAAAAACACTGTCATCAGTAGGCAATGAAACTACATACCAAATTACTCGCAATATACTTTCGAATGTTATTGGCATGAACAATTTTCTTTCCATCATCACCGATATCAATCAGACATCAGGTGTTTTGACCGTTTCGGTAAAATAGTGCCCGCACCGTGCCAACGAGGCATCAGTTTATTTGTGGGAGTCGGGTATAACAAACACAATCACTGTTTCTCCCAGTTCAAAAGTTTCTCTTTTGCCCTCTTTATTGTACTGGAGCGAATGGTGATTTTGTTTTCCTGCAGCATGGGATTCCGCAAATTTCATGGCTTTCAGAAAATTTTCCCGTAAATCGTTCAGATATTTTGTTGGTTATCGTCCCAATTTAAATGGTATAAAAATTTGATAAGACCATATTTCTTTTAAAATTGGCAGTGGTCAACGGGAGATCTTTTAATAAACCACCAAATAATTAGGGACCTCATTTGAAACACCCTTCAACGCCCATACTGTTGAGAGGTATCAATGTTTGCCAAAGTCTTGAATTTTCTGCGATCACGCGGTGGATCATCTTTTGAAAGTTTGTTTCCACATCTCTACTAATCCAGACGTTGCAGGGTCACCAGGTGCATTTAATCAATTGACTGACTGACTGACTGACTGTCTATTTGATTGATTGATTGATTGGCTGATTGATTGGTTTGTGATTGACTTCTGTATATAAATTTTTTGAACGGGTAGTTAGGAATCGTATGCAAACTCATCTTCCGACTCACTATTCTCCACATTTCACTCAACGTACCCTAAGTTTCATTCAACAGGATCCACTCTTCTTGCTGTTCATAATTATATCACGTGTTCTATGGATAAGGGTAGATGCCTTTGACCTTCTAGAATAGTCTCGCAATCGCGTCGAGTCAACGTTTGAACGTATTGTCAGACTAACGTACATACTCCTTTTATTTCACATTCGAAATTCACTGTCCTCGTTTTGTCTCCGGTCTGAAGCTGATGGTAGAACGGTACAGGGAAGGTATAGGCCTACAGAGGGTCGAGGGTTGTAGTACCGGTGGACGGGCGGTGTGAGTGTGCGGGTGGGAACCGAGGCAGAGTGTTTACGGTCAAGACCCGGATCAATACTCGGTTCGGCGTCGGAAGCAGGTCACACGACCTTCCAATGAGCTGGAAGTTTCTATTAGCCAACACAAATGCCGATCATAAAGCTAGCCTCCCGGCTCAGCTGAGGCTCAGGCCCAAGTACGTGCCTCCGACCGCCCATCCACGCGTTGCTGTCCTTATTTATACGTCTCGTAAGCAGACGAAGACCTTAATACTACTACGACAACGACGACGATGACATATTTTGCCTGGAGATGTCGCCACGATTCGAAAGGAACGCCCAGACCAACAAACGAAAACACCCATGCTTACAAGAAGATAAACGGACAAGGCATTTTAAAAGGCGCTAAACAAATGCCCGTTTAGAGCACAAATACACGCTGGTTTGCATTACGTCACACTACATTGCAACACATGATGTTACATTACATAGGCTTACATTTCATGAAGACAGACGATAAAGAAGAAGCAAAGGAAAAAGACGGACGAACGGACAGAGGGAAGTTGAAGCAAAGTAAGTAAATAAGTAAGTAAGTAGCATTTATTAGCATCTTACAAGCGCACATGCATTATATTGTATAGATCAGTTACATACATATTTAGACTAGAATATATAATACACGCAAATGTAATAGACAAATATGCACGACTAAATAAAACTAAAGATCCATCGACTCACAAAATTAGGCCCTACTTTTAAACAGCTTAGATTCAACAATTAGTGTGTCCTCTCTTGCGTAGCAAGTACTTGTGCTCACGGAGATAGCAAAAGCTGATGAAGGCAGTTACCGGGAAACTGCGATTTTTGGATGAGCTTCGAGCAGTCAGCTCTGCGGTGTAGTTCTTCGCACATATTTGCCATTTGCAAACCTTTTAAAGAGCTGCATTAATGCGCAGCATCAGGGGAGGTAAGAAACGACAGAAGACGCAGTTAAACGACGTGGAACACTCCTCTTCCACAAATCCTATCCTGATTCTTTCTCTACCCCTTATCTCACTTTTCAGCTCAATTCCAAACTCCATCCACCATAGCCGTCTTGCCTGCTTGACTCTTGGAACCGAACCCTTCCTGTCTATCGATTTTGTTATGATTCAGCGCCTCCAAATAAACTGGTTCCCGCGACTTAGCTTTCATTGGGCGCTATAGAAGTCTCGAGTCCCATTACGATTCCGAATACGATATATATATATATACATGGGCAACCAGCGGACAATCTGCAAGCCAAACGGAAGGACAAATAAACATAGATGAAAGTATTCAACAAGCGTCACATATACTGTTAGACAGACAGAGAGCCAAAAGGATAAAGAGATCGACAGAAAGAAAGCAATGGAAACCAGTCGTTGCTCTAGGTGGCCTATCGCAGAGCGGACGGACGAACGGACGGAGGGCGGGAGAGACGGACTGGGTCGATGAGGCGGCGATGAGGAGAGGCGGAGGGGGCGTCTGAGGCCGTGGCAGGGGTCGCTGGCGGAGGGGGCGTCTGAGGCCGTGGCAGAGGTCTGAGGCCGTTGCAGGGGTCGCTGGTGAAGGCGCGTCATTTGAAATGATATACGACAGAGGAGAAGCATTCTGTCCGGTTGGGTTATGTCTCTCGAGGGATGACGACGACGCAGGCCCCACCAAGAAGCCCCTGGTCCGTCCTTCCGTCTGACCAACCGACCTACCGCCCGACAGACAGACAGCCAGTATTGACAGCTGGCGACGCCCGAATGCCTCAGCTATCCTCCTTATACCGATTGCAATTCGGCGGCTGCTTCGCTTGTTACAACCTCTGCTGCTTCATTGTTGAATCTCCTGCTCCTGCTTCTATTGCAGCCTCTTCTGCTTCTTCTTCTTAGCGTTCTTCTTCGCGTTCTTCTTCGCGTTCTTCTTCTTCTTTATCGTCTTCGTGCTTTCTCTTCCTACTCCTCCTTGTTCTGTGGGGCTGCTGATGATATTTGCAGCCATAGCGTTTGGCTATAGTTTTTTCCGTCGCCATTAAGTCATGTCTTCCGACAGCGAACCATGTCTGCGGCATATATTCCGCAATTTACTAGGGGACGGCTGCGCTATTTTAGTCTTCTGTCCTCGTCCGTCTGCTCAGGGACCGCCCACACACACAGCTGCGCCTCGATCCGAAGATATGGGGCAAAGCAATGCCTTAGCAGCCCTTTATTTCCAGAAATAACACAGCATTAACCCATGGCATTACATGGATTCATCTGCGTCGATTGAGCTTCACCAGGCTTTATATGAAGGTTGGAAAAGGGTGTCGCTTTTAATGAAGTATATAAAATACCGTTTGTCATAACCTAATGTAGAAGACCGTAGTTTAAGAATAACAGCTAAGGTGTTAGACCTAAAGCTAACAACGGCGTACCATTTATACGGCCCAAAGAGTTAGTTATCGGCCTATACAACTCTGCCATTGCAAGAAGCCCTTGAAATGCGCTATAAAAATATCAAAATGCAAGCATACATCAAAGTGACCCAACTGCAGAGTTTAAACGTCTCTTTCAGCCTTTATTCGCTTCTCCAGAAAATGCATGAAAATGGGTCACTAGAGAAAAATCTTACAAGGTTCGTGAGATATTTGCAAGTACACGAGGAACAAACAGACAAAAACATCACATCGTAATATTATATTCAGGGTATACATAGTTTTTCTGCGATCGTATAGCAACTCCATCGTATTGCAACCTTAACTGTATCAAGTGAAATGTTTCGCCATAACTTGCCGTCTGCACGGGCACCACACCTTTTAGATTCTCGTGTAGGGCTACTAACTATATGTTGTATGTGGGAAGGCCACGATAGCCTGATATGTTGCCATATGTTTCTTAGTTTAACGTGTTTCGCATTTACATGCAATTTCTTGGGAATTGGTTGGTACAACATTTCGGGCAGGAACGAAGTGAATGAGGAAGATGTAATTCACTGGGGTGATAGTCTGAGCTCGTGAAGGAAAGTTTCTCTATTTACCCTAGAAATTGCACCTTATTCTAACATTGCCAAACTGCGTCCAGAACTCGTTGGTCCGGCTGGTGACAGGAACTCGCAGGTTTGATCACGTCTCCTGTAGCCTACTGACAAAGCTACATTGGCTGCCTGTCAGCTCCATAATCGCTTACAAGACAGCTCTTCTCGAACGTAAGACTCTCTCAACCAATCAGCCTGTCGTGTTTCTTACAGCGCTACCAGTCACCCAGATCACTGCGATCAGCCACGCAAAACCGTTTGTCTCTCCCTGATATCAGACACTTGAAGTGGATTCAGCTCTCATGCGCCAGTCATCTGAAATAGTCTCCCTGTCTACATTACTCACAACAGTGTCTCGCTAAACATACTCGTAAGCAGTTAAAGACCTATTTGTACCGTCTAGCTTTTGTTGTCTGCCTGCTGCTACCCACCCACGCCTACGATTCCTCGCTCAGCCGATGGACATATGGCGTGTTAGCAAATGCTTTACTTACTTATTTATTTAGGCTACTTCAGCTACCAAGAACGCCCCAGAGCCCAATACTGTTCAGGTACGGAGCACAGCAAGAGACACCGTCCATTAATCGACCCTCTTGATATCGACTGAACTTTCACTTCCTAATTAGACGAAAGATAAGCACGAGCTACGTTCCAAGTATATGCATTTATGTATGCATTATGCATATATATATATATATATATACATCTATGCAAGTAGGCCAACGTATTTATGCATGGATGTATGCGTCGACGATCTTTAACTGTATGTAGGTATTTTATAGTGCCATTTAAGAACCTCACATAAGCGCTTCTCGCTAGCCTTACTGATGTTACAGTTCTAAAAGACCGACAGTGTCGTCTGAATACTTGTAGTGTTCGTGTAGCTGGAAAGCAGCTCCTCTGTATGTCTCGCGCAGACACGTAGATATCGACCACCGAATTACCATCCACGGATTGCGCCAAAGTTGGAGAAATATACCGAGTTGAATGAATGAATAATAATAATAATAATAATAATAATAATAATAATAATAATAATAATAATAATAATAATAATAAGACAATTTATATAGCGCTGTACCACAGCCGTGGCCGAAGAAAAAGGCGCTGTACATGAGTTCAAAAATCAACTACAGTCGTAAGATATCTTTAAAAGATGTGTCTTGAATCTGGACTTGAATGTGCGCTCGCAGCAAACGGCTACGATCAAAGATCGATCATTCCAGGTTTAAGATATAACAGCGTGTACTGCTATGTGGCCGATTTAATGAACTGGCAATGTAGAAATGATAGGTGTGCTGGCATAGAAATAGGCCTACGTACCCGAGCGGCCATGGAAGTCTGTGGTTTCTCAAGAAGATCCCAGGTCTTTTGTCTCCACTTGGAACAACATCCGTCGCCGAAGACTTCTTCCTCTTCTACCGTCAAGCTCTCCGCCTCCTTGCGCATCTCTTCGAAGACGAGTTCCCTGTTCTGGTGATAGGTGTGCTGGCAGCACGATTCCAGGTACAGTTCATCCAGTCCCCAGTACTCGAGGTCTTCGCTAAACGACATCACGCACATCTGTCAACAGTAAAGAAACAATCATCTGCGCCTATACTGTCTAGTAATAAAGCACTGAAGTGACTAAAGAGTTTGACGCTGCATGTATACCAGAAAAACCACAGTGACTGCTTTCAATGTATACCACAGTTTGTTAGGAAAACAGCCCGAACGGCATTGATGTCATTGTGATAGCTGTTTTCAAACATTATTAGGTCTATGTCAAAGAACGTTTATGTATTTATTTATTTATTTAAAGCACTTGTAACGCGCGCAATGTCAGTACACCTGAATCTGAGGCGCGGATGCATGTTCGCTAGGGGCCAAGATGGAATCATGCAAAAGCCAGGGTGAAGTAATTAGTCTTAAGAAGTGATTTAAAAGATGATAACGAGTTTGCAAGTCGGGTCTTTTGTGGTAGACGATTCCAAATGCGAGGAGCACACCAGTATCAGAAGAAAGTATCAGATCGTTTTGCCAAAGTATAGAATTATGGCTAAATTAGTGTCAGCTAATGTGGCCAAAAATGTCCTCACTTATTGGACAGTAGTTTTCGGAGTGCAGTTAGCAGAGGGTAGCATATTTTAGCCGTCAGTTGTAAGAGTGTAGATCTACTTCTAAAGCGCTTCTGATGAATTGCTCTTGAAGAGGAGCTATACAAATTTGCGATTACAATTACAATCACTGCCAAGGTTTCCTGTTGTACCTCGTCTACAAGATGTAGCTTTCCCGTGCGGTAGAAATTGATAATCGACACGAATGATTTGGGATGTCGATCGAAGAAGAACTCCATGGTCTCCTCGTCGTCCTGGTAGCTGTAATCGTCGCACAGTTCGAGGATGTCGTCGTGCGACCGACAGAGGCTGAGCCGGCCGAGCCTCGAGCTCGGAATGCGGTCCAGCGTCCTCCAGGGCACCACGTGTCTTTCCCCTCCGACGTTGATGACAGCGTAGACGGACACGGACCTTCGAAGCAGCAGCAGCTCTGGGTCGATGGGGAACGGAAACCGGTCGGGACGTTGCGGGAAGGCTTGTGCTCTGACGGAACAAGGTTCTGGGGGCTTCGACTCTTCAGCCAGCGACGACGATGGGTCACTGGCGCCGAGATCTTTCTGACAGCCAGCATCGATGCTGCTTTCCGGAGAGTCGAAAACAGGCAACATTTTGTGCAACTTATGACGGATTTACGTGGCGCCAGTTGGACAAACCATAGATGCAAATATAGCTGAGTGGTACATGAGCCGGTGAAGTGGCCATTCTTTGTTATATGTGAATACGGCGTATAGGCCGCCTTTACATTTAATGCAACTGAAGTGAAAGCTCACGTGACGGGAAGCGTTTCTTGAGACATCCGAGGAAAAATTCCCAAGGCACTGCGTCAACGGTTTTGCTCTCTATGTTGGCCTTTCTTAACCCAGCAGCGAACCGGGCATGAGTTAATGCCACTCAAGATTCTGCTCAGCACACGACGTGTACAGATATAGCCTCCTCCTCCTGCTGCTGCTGCTGCTGCTGCTGCCATCGTGCTATAGAAGGCACGACTGTGGTTTTTCAGTGTCACGCATCACAGCTTCAAGGCAATCTCAGAAGTACACGTCTTCGCAAAACGTTCTATGCCCCTAGCTCATCGCAAAGCCTACGAACACAAATACACATAATTATATACAAACAGATGAACTAGGCCGAGGCCTTGATAGAGTTAAGTCCATGCATATAAATGTTGGCCTTAAGTTGCTCAATGTAAACCTGTTTCGCTTGTCGATCTATATAATCTTCAGTCGGAAAGATGTTTAAGCGTCTCGCTGGCACACAGCAGCAGCAGCAGCAGCCGCAACTGGACTCGTCTCGTCCGGCTGTCGCCTCAGGGCTTCTGCATCCATCGGGCGTCCAGAACCGAGGCCACAGCAGCAGCAGCAGCAGCAGCAGAAACTGTAGAATCTGCGTCAGAAGCAGCATAAGAAGCATCAGCAGAAGCACCAGCAGCTGATGAAGGGAACCAGAGATGCCTGCAGCAGCAGCAGCAGCAGTAGCATCAACAGTGAGCCTCACGACCACGTTCAGCACACGGATGCTACATAATGATGTCCTGTAAAACATGATGTCGCTCAAGTGTAGGCTCGGGATACTGAGCTATAGCGACCTTCTTCAGCATCTCACCCTCTACTGTACACACTCAAAATCCGACCAAGTGTCTGCTGGTCTAATCTAAACTAGAAGCTGCCAACCTTTTATCGTGCAGAGGCCTATTAGCCTTCAATCGATTATTACTTTCAAGTCAAGTTGTAGTCCATTCCG